>CAUJRU010003593.1:0-39336 GCA_963277665.1 Viscum album
TTTTTTTGAATAAATTAAAAATATATGTGTTATATGTGTATTTTATATTAAATTATAGAAGTTATTAATGGTTTTGGTGACTAATGTAATCATTGAATATAATAATTAAATTTAATGTATAATATAGTTACAAATAATATAGTCATCATTATAGAATGAGATAATGGGTTACTATACAAAATATGGGGTCATTACCTACTACAATAGTTAGAGGGTCAGAAAAAGTATTGAATAAAAAAGGAGTTCTATACTATCATTCACCCACACTCTATGGTTATATATCACATGAATACCACATATTATTGAAAATTGGTATTAGATTCCCGGTTCAACAATTGTATTAATTTATATCATAAGTGGGTTCATTGGATCTTGTTGTCAATTTCTATTTAATTAATATTGTTGGGTGATTTTGAAATGGGGAAGAAGGTAAAAAACTAAATATGAATCCCATGTTGTAGTACATTTTTTTAGAAAATATATAATTAGAAAAAATAATACAATATTCCATAATATGAATGTATCAATGATTATAATTTTGAATTATCTAATTCATACATGATACAGAAGGGTTATAAAAGGATCCCAAAATCCAATTTGAAGATGTATCTATATAGGACATGGATATCACAATTAATAATATGGTGGGAGATAACCAGTCATCAATAGAACTACATTAGCATTTATAAAAAATATATAAAGATGATAGAGAATAATAATTATTGGCAACACATCATTTTAGAGATCCTATATTTTCAAGTTGTGGTGTTGTTTTAATTTTTATGGTGACATGAATCAGGATGTCCATCTCAATGCCAAGAAAATTGATATTGATGAGTTAATTTTTTTGAAGTAATAGCAGTTGAAGAATATTAAAATGATATATAATATATAGGATTTCAATCAATGAAATTGTTTGATATGAATTAAAAATTGTATTAAACAAATTAATATTCTAGGGTGAATGTACTTCACAGAAAATAACTTCTAATAATTAATATTATGATCGTGGAACATAAAATCAACAGGAAAAAATAATTATAGGGGCATCAAATAATGAACTAATAAATGGTAGTCCTTAATGATTCAATTAACTATATAAATACAAAAGTCATGTAGTACATTGATTATTTAGATAACCCTTCACATCCCCTATATTTTGAGATATATAATAGGAAGGGAGAAAAGGAAAATGTATGTTCACTTCCTGAAGAAAATAAATATCTTGGAAATGAGATATGAGTAAATATATGTTATTAAACAGTTATAAAAACAAACTATAAAGGGTAATAATATTATGAAATATGATTTAAAATTAATTTTATATTTTTAATTAATAATATATATTATGATTAAAAATTTGTTTTAAATATTTGGTGAGAAAAAATAAGTAATTTGTATTTCACATATTCTATGTTCAATGGGAAATCCTAGAAATTTCTGGTATGAAACCCCTCCAATGAATAAAAAATAAGTAATTTTCAAGTTCTCAAGAATTTTTAAATGGTGTATATGTTAGAATCAAACTTATTAAGCTCCCTAATAGGTGAAAGGAAATTTTTTTAACATGAAAATGAAGGTATGGATATATTTTTTTGTGTGCATTTGATGGACGTATGTTTAGATTATTTTAATTGATATGAATATATTAATTAAAAATATTATAGAGGATTGTTAAAACACAATTCAATCAATAAAAATAAATAATATATAAATATCATTTATATAATTATTAAAATAATAACATTGTCTCTAGCTTAAATAATAAAGGACATTTTGTCAGAATAATAAATGGGGAATAACTATTTCATTATAGAAAAACCTTATTTGTGGGAGAAAAATTAGATGTGATATTTTAATACGGTAGTAGTGATAGAAAAATAATGAAATGGATTTCCCAATATACTGTAGAAATAATGATGTACAAGTATAAAAATAAGTTGATTTGTAAAATAGGTGGATGATCACTTAATTATGAAATTTATCATGTTAATGGAACATCACAATGACTGATATATGTCATCAATACCAATTAAATTTAATCATATAAGTACAGTAGAGTGATGTTATGTAAATGAAAATTACAAATATTTACGTATTAATAGATCCATTAATTTATGGGTTCCTGCATAAGTAGATATTTTTTAATAGAATATTTAATAAATGTACATGATCAAGGAATGTAAGGAAAATTTGGATTCAAACACATCCTTTTTAGATTTGATGATAGATTCTATTTTGATTGATATTTTAAAGTGGTGTACCATAGGGAATCATTATAAATATAAACATGATGAAATTCTAGTCTCACTAATCCTATAATATTTATAGTGATTACAATGTAATTAATGTGATATAGGTTTTTTTAGAGGTACTATACTTGGAAAAATTGAATCAAACGATTGAAGTGGAATCAAGGAGTAGATAAAACATCTAACCAACTATTTAAAGATAAATATGTTTAATTTTTCATTATAAAAATATAAAATGATATATCATAGAAATAAATGAAATAGATATCATAAAATTGGAATCACAATTTGTATCATTATCCATCTATGGTGGTGCTATCAATATTTTTTTTGTTATATGGTTTCAATTCAAGATGATATAAGAGGACATTACGATGATAGATATTCATTGTTTTTTTCATTATTTATTTTATTTAATATACCATGTATTTTAACATGTAACATAATCCATCCATATAATGATATAAAAATTATTTGACATATAATTTATTTATTAATGATAATTTATTCAATATTCAGTGATAATTCATAGTCTATTAGGGGGAGTTTACAAAAAATGATTAAAAGGTGGTGTATTCTTCAACTATTAAAAAACATGGTGATGCATGTCCCGAACTCTATTAATTACCAAGTGGTATATTTTTTTAGTTTAATAATCAGTTAATTTTGTGTGTGTCTATAATTAGTCTGCAAAGATAAAATCTAGATCGACTTACACATTGTGAAAATTATAAATATTAATTATTGGATTTATAAGTATGTAGTTGAATTCATGAGAATAGTATATTGTCCTAATATTATAACTATTAAAAAATTGTATGTGGGTGAGTGATATGAATATTAATAATGTTGTTTGGTTCAATTTTTTAAAATTTAATACACTATGTTCGATTAGATTTTATATTGAATTGTAACTAATTCTTGATACAACATTGTAATGTTATGTTAGAATTAATATACAGGTGATAACTTGAGAAATCATGTATATAATACTAGAAATAGTATTTAATCTGTGGAATATATTGTCACAACCCATCCCACAGGGCCCCAATAATGACTACCATAAGCCCACCTCCGATCTTCCTTGGGATAGAAACTAGCAACGAGTAGGAATTTCCCAAAATGGGAGGAATTTTCATATATAACTCCATGAAAACACTAATTCCCAATAAAAGTACTAAAACTAAAAATAATTATAAATAAGAATGCAGTACACTAAGACAACCACTGAGAGTAATGAAATAAACTGAAAGGTAAACAGGCTAGAATACATTCCTAACTAAAGTAGAAAAGTAAAACCTCGTGCATATCATCTTTATAAAACCCTACATTAATGGTAGGTATAGTATGTTGTAGGAATTTTTCTGAAATGTACTATGTCCATAAAGTCACCTTGAAGAACCATTGTATTCATCCCACCATGGACTTCTTCAAGGCTATCATTTTTCTACACAAACATGACACGTGTGGGTTAATCCCATGCAGGGTTGATTAAAACAATACTAAGTATGATAACCAATTCACAATAACGAACCATAAATTAAGAAAATGTAATAATACCAAATAGGTACATGTTATGTGGCCTCTAATAAGTAATATCAAGAAAGATAATAGAGCCTTATCAAACCAAGAGACATATGAAAAGAATGTATAGGAATTTCCAAATAGAATGAGACACACTCGTGGTCTTCATGAGAGACAAAATCCACGTAGGTGTAGGAGACAAACTTTACATAGAAGTAGAAGAGATCCTCTTTGTAGGAGATAGAGAAGCACTCTGTGTGGGTGCATGAGAGACATTCCGTGTAGGCTTAGGATACACAATCTTTGTAGGTGCATGAGACACACTCTGTATGGGTATAGGTGATACAATTTGTATGAGTCACACATTGTATGGGCGCAAGAGACAATGTACGTATGGGCTGAGGATACACACTCCATAAGAGACCCAAAATGTAGAGGTCACAACTAGTCACAATAATCATTCCATAGCGTTCATTCTCTGGGAGAACATACTCCTTGAGAAAAAATGGCATACAACAACCTCCAAGAAAACTAATGTAGTTTATCCATAAAGGGCCACCTCATTGTAAGGGTTCCATCACCATAAACGCATCATAAGAAGGGAATAGGTTTTTAGAGTGATGTACATTTAACTAAAAAAGGGGACTTGTTGGGTCTGGCTCTAGTCTAACCCGGTCAGACCGACTCATCGGCTCAACCTAGCCCTACCCACATACGTGGGATAGTTCAACATCCTGGGATGTGGTGGGAGTTGCGTTCTCGCCAGGACAACATGGAGGCCTACTACATTCAAAATTCTAGGATAATGTGTGAACAACTTTACAGTGTTTTTCATGTGGTCCCACAGAAGTCTCTCTGGACTATGACCCTTTGCCACGGGAAGAGTACTCCTACCACATCGGACCACAACATGCCACCTGCCAGCGAGCTGAAAACCCTATCCTCCAACATTGACCAAAACTTTATGGTGTCCTTTTTCACCATCCTTAGAGGTGTAGACTACGTGCTCTCACTCCCCTGCTAATGCTACCACGCGCTACCACCAGTGGCTCCTCTTCTACGGTTCTCCCCCATCACTATGGAGGACCATTTTTCAAACTGAGGAAATTGTTCCAAACCTCTGGTAATATCTATCACTATCATGGACTCAAGATAATATTTTCATTTTTAATGGGTTACTTTAATGTTCAGAACCACTACGAAAAGAATGCAGTGACCAAGAGCGTTAACCAAAAAAGAAAACAATAACATATATGAGAGATAATGACAATAATGATCATATATGTGGCCATGTAATTGTTCATGTTTTCCTTGGTCCATTCATGCTAGTGGAATTATGAAATAGGAAAGAAATAATGTTTAATAATATTCGAGCCCCTTGATCTGACATTTTTAACCATCACACAAGAACTATAAAACCAAAAATCAACATGTTCATGGTTTGGTACACATTTTTCCTTAGAAACCAAAATGGGGATTGTAATCATGAAGATAATTAATCCCCAAACCAAAAGGAGAATCATTCATTGGAGAGAATTCATCATTGAAGTTGATCTATCAATGAACATCCTCAATAATTCATTCGTCGACATTCATCGTTCGTCATCACTGGCAGGAGAGCATCTTTTTCCTTTACTTTGGGATACTTTAGGGATCTATAGTTGAATTCTCCATTTTCATGAATTATAATTATTGAAACTACCTATGATTAATTAAAGTAACACATTACCGAGTTTTAGAATATTAAATTCATTTCATTATTTCTACAATGGAGTATTGTAGAGTCACTAAGTGACTGCATCATAGTGCTTCTGAGTCACTACCTAACATTAACGAAATAAAATAAAATAACTTTTTAATTTATTTTATTTTTTTCTAAAAACATCAAAAAAATTAACTATTTCTACCAAACTGAACTGGAGAATGTAAGTGAACGCCAAAAATAAACTCACTTTCATAATCTCAATGGTCCATAGAAATTTTTAATCCTTGAACCCGTTGAGAAGTTGACAAAACCAGACACATGTACATTATTTTTTATAATCATAACAAGAGTTCAAACATTATTTTAGGCACCCCGAGCATTAGAATCGTGTGTCACATTAGTGCCTAGTATTGACATATTATTATATATTTTTTAAAAAGAAATTAGATTAAAATTCCGGGACATTAAAATCTCCCCACCTTAGGGATTTACGTCTCTAAAACCCAAAACAAGGGATAAAAATAAATAGTGATACTGAGCACAAATCTGAGCCTCTATCTAACATGTTCTCAACCAGTGATTCACATTCTAACATTAAACAAGCACTATATGAATTCATTACCCACCTAGGGTACCCTCTTGTTGATCCTCAATCTCCATTAGTATCTCTGTAAAAGTCACCCCATCATTAATACCCATCTTTCCACATTCAATGACGTGTGAAGGTTCATGTACGTATCTCATAAATTAGGCTCCATGAATGTTTTCACGCACTATTTGAGGACCTTCTCCTTCTCCATGGTTTCCTTCACCAATTCAGGTCCATTGAGTGTTGGCAAATCAGGGATAGTCCATTAATGTGGCGACCTGTAGGGTCACTCATACATGGCCTAAAAAGGTTACATACAGAGAGTGGAGTGGTAGTTTTTTTTCACAATGTCCACTATGGTTATATTAATCTCCAAACTATGGAAAAAATCAAGGATGCATGGACATATCATTCCCTTTAGGAAAAGAATGTTCTACCTCATCTAACCCATTGTCTATGGGTGGAAAACTATTCTCAAGTTCAACGATGTACCAAATGGCTCATGGAATAATATCTACAAATGGTATGTGAAATGATCATTATGATCTGAGAATATCATCGATGGGACCCCATAGAGTTGAACTATCTCTTCATTGTAAAGGATACCTACGCTCTCTACATGACACTATTCCCGAATCACTAGTAAGTTGTCCAACTTGGTAAGCTAATTAATGATCACCGGGACGGTATCATTCCCTCTAGATGTACATGGAAGAATATTCATGATGTCGATTAATATTCTATTCCACATCCTCTCTGGAATCTCAAGGGGTTGTGTCAAGTCCACTAGAACCCAGTGTTCCAACATCCCTTGATGATAAGTGAAGAATCTAGTGACAAACTTTTCCACTTCGTTCTTCATCCTTGGCCACTAAAAATATTTTGGAAGACCTTGTACACCTATTATGCACCTCGATGTTTTGAAAAAGGGTTTTTATGTAACTCTACGAACACCTCCTCTCATAACGTCTATGGTACAACTGTGCTTCACTTGAAAATTATGATGTTCTCTCAACCTTCTTAAAATCAATCATGGGCATTCCCTATGGAAATCTGCGCATGTGAAGTCTCAAAGAAGGTATCTTTGAGAAGTACCTTCCATGTTCTCTCTATGAGTGTAGGGTTAAACACTGTTGACTAGAGATAAGATGCTTCATCTCTATACATGATGGATATCTGATGCGAGGTTCGCTAATATGAGTCCATATTCAGTATTTGTGTACATAATCTCTGGCATAGATAATCTTATACCATTTTCCCCTTCCGAGGAGTATAAACCATTTCAAAGTAAATTACATTGAGATAACTATCCAACACCATTGTCTCTGGTTTCTATCATTTTGAGAAAAGGTATAACTGAATATTTTATGGTCTGAGTAGACCACAAAAATTCCACCCATGAGGTAGTCTTGCCACATCATCAATGTGATGAATATAGCTTCCAACTACAGATCGTCGGTTGCATAGTTCTTCTAATTTGGATTCAATTGTCAAAAACTATATGAAATCACAACTATCCCCTGCATTAGGACACATCCAAGCCGAGTTTATTTATGAATCATATAACACCACGTACATGGAACCCTCCTCTAGAAATCAAAATATGGGAGCGCTCATCAAAATATGTCTCTTCTACTGATGGCTCTCCAATAACTTCTCTATCCATATGAAAGGTTTCATCATTCTATTAAAATATCAAGGATTTGGATACTATAGAAAATTCAAGCATAAACCAGTGATAGTACCCAAAAAACCCAAGCAAGATTCATACCTCATTACCATTCATAGGTGGCTCTGTAGCAAGAACCACTTCTACCATTACTCGATATACTGCAACTATAGCCACTGAAACAATGTGTCTGAGAAAGTGGACCTCTCTTATCTAGAACTGAACACTTCGAGAGATTATAATTAAGATGGTGATCTTGGAGTGTTTATTTGACAATCCTTAAGTGTAACAATTACTCCTCCTCAGACACAGAGTACACCAAAATGTCATTTATAATGAAAAAAACCGCTCTAGATATGGCTTGATGATCCTATTCACGAGTGCCATGAAAACTATTCGGACATTAATAATATCAATATGCAATGTTAATGGACATAGAGACATGTGAAAGCCATGTTCATAATGTCCTCTTCGTACACTTGAAGCCGGTGATAGCATGATTTTAGTTCTATCAACGCGAACCATATTATACCTTCTGTGGACCAAGGAGCTCATCAATTCTCAGTAGTGGGTAATAATTATTCCTGATCAACTAATTCAAGATCCTGAGTTCCTCACACAACATCAAGCCCCCATCTTCCATCACAGAAAATAAAACTCAGGAATCCCATGGTGAAAAACTGGGTCTCATGAATCCCATCATATATAAATCCTCTAATTGTATCCTAAATTCTCAATGCTTTGCATGATCCATATTATATACCATTGTATATATTGATGCCATCACGGGATATAAGTCATATCAGAAGTCTACCTCCCTATGAGGACGTTTTCTTATAACATCATCTAGAATGTCCTCCTCGTACTCTTCCACCACTACAGAAATAAGAGTACTCATGTCATTCATTTTACTGAGGTTCATGATAGAAAATTAATGTTTCATCTCCTTCTCCCTTCTACATGTGTGGCTATACTACATTTCCAAGGTTTCCTTTTCTCCAAAACATATAAAAGATGTTCCCATATCAATGAAAACACTGCATTGTGTACCTAAAACATTCAATCTGCGCATGAACTATGTATAACCATTCCATATCCATAATTATGTCATAAGGACTTTCCATAACCATAATGAGATCCCATCCAAAACACTCACCCCCACGATATAGGGAACACAATCTGAAGCAGGGTGTAATCATCGTATCTCCTCCCATATGAGTATCTAAGCCGAGAGACTAAGTCAAATGTTCAATAGAAATACAAATGTATCAAACAAGTGTTATGGTGAGAAAATAGTCACTGGATTCAGTGTCTCTATAAAATGTAGGTTGGATGGAAAAAATAGACATCATACCCTTAATCATCCTAAGAGTCTTAGGGGAGAAAAACTAAAATTCATTATCCCCGTCTCACTCCAGTCCACCATCTCCCTGATCTATGGGTGGACCACCTGGGGTTGGTGGTTGTAGTCCCAAGAACCTCCATCTATCTCATGTCGTTCGTCCTGATCCCCTGGCACAACCACCTCCCGGCGGACCATCCTATTACTACCTCCACTGCATCAATCACGGTCCCTCGACCCTCTACTAGTCGGTCGTATAGATGGTTAGAAAATATCTATCAAAATTTATTTTACTTCCACACGAGTAGAAAACCCCATCATCTAGCCTTACAGTTCTAACCTGGAATCCCCACACCACTAATCCCATGTGCAAGGGTAATCACATGTACAATATTCTTTTCATGGACCCATGTGTCAGTTATCTTCTACCTGTTACTAAAGAACATGCTGCCTAGAACACAGTGGTAGCTCCCACCGCCAGTTCATTCTATGCATGAAATTTCTCTAGCAATAGAGCTTTCTTGATCCCCCTTTAATGTGTGGGGATGCTAAGTAATATCATCGATACCATGATATTTTAAAATAGCCCATGTTTGAAGATACAGTCCCCATTGAATGTTTCCTTCACCATGTCTGTATTGTATCGAGAATGATCAGCAAAACTCACTAAGTATTGTACCACTATCTGGCTTCCCTAATACAGATTTCAGATCTCCAATATATTCAAATAGCATTACATTGATGGAAATAAATCCTCCCTAATGTGATTATCAGTGTCCATCTATGTGTGGATCACCTTCTCAAGAGTCCATACTATCATTCTCCATCATCTCCACACTGATCCTTGTAGAAGACTCACACCTAGGAACACCATCTAGTCAAGGGGATTCCTCACTAGGAGGAAAACTCATGTCACCAACTCAAATCAGTCCTTAGCTACATGATTATCCATCTCACTTCAATAACTATGAGGGTGCAGTTTATGGATCTCATGCAATGGACCAAACGTGTGTGATTCATATACTGGTAACAACAGTATGAAATGCTTCTCTCCATGTGGTTGTATAAAATTACTCTCTTATGAGGTGATATCTATGGACATGATCCCTAAACTGATGCCTCGTCACTCAAGGGACCATCCTTGTGGACACGCCCCAGAATCCTAGTTGGCTGCCTGTGTGTAAGCATCATGAAATTGATCAATTTGTACCATAGTCAATAGAGTATACCTGGTGACTGGAATCCGACTCTATAAGAACATGAGAAAACACTCAATTCCAATATTATGATTGAATAATTAATTTCACATGTTGTAGTGTTTTCAATTAATGAGACTGAAATACAATTACATGGTCATGGTGTATGGAGATGTTGACCATCACAAAAAACTAGGTTCCTTAACTTGAAAACCATACTCAAACCACATAAAACTATTTATCAAAAACAAAATTAAAAAATATTGCACTCAAATATAACCATGTCATGTCCTGCCCCTCATGCCCATGTAGTGACTACCCCAATCCCACCTCCCATTGGCCAGGGGCTAGAGACGAGCACCATGTAGGCATTTTCCAAAATGGGGAGTCAAATTTTATACACCTACATGCCAACACCCAATCCCATGATTTGTACTGAAACTAAAAACATTGAGTATATATATATGAAACCCACTATGACAACCACTATGAGTTATAGTAAAAATAGAAAAGTAAACGTGATAGAATACAAACCCAACTAAAATAGAAAAGTTCATGCTCTTGGGTATCATCTGTAAAAAAACATACCTAAAGGGTTGATATTGTAAGATGTCTATGTGCTGCTAAAGTGAACCATGTCAATCAGTTCACCTTGAAGAACCCCTATCTTCCTTCCACCATGGACACTATTATATCTTGTGGTCTTCTGGACAAGACACAAAACGTGTGGGACAATCCCATGTAGGTGTGAGTAAAATAATACTCAGCAGATACCCCAAACCAAGAAGGTAAAATAGAAAAAAGACACAATTACGACAAACAAAGAGGTACATGAATTGTATCCTGTATGAAGTATAATAAAGAGAGTTGGTAGAGTCAGCTCAGGCCATGATACAAATAAATGGAAATTCCCAGGATATCCGAATAAAATGAGGCACACTTCAGGGCTTTGTAAGAGACACACTTTTTATATTTATACAAGACACACTCTGTATGGGCATAAGAGATACACTCTGTGTCAGTGCAGAAGACACGCTCTGTATCGGTGAAAAAGATACAAACCCTGTTTTCCTAAGAGACACACACCATATATGGGTAAAAGACACACTCTGCCTGAGACACACACCATATGATCAAAGGATGCACACTCCCTAGGTGATATACTCTATTTGGCCCCTAGAGACCTAATCTATATTGGTGCGGGAGACACACATCATATGAGACACACTCTGTATAGGTCACAACCAGTCACATGATTCCATCCTTAGCGTTCTCACTCTTGGAGAACCTACACCTCACGAAAAACAGGGAATACTGAAACATCCATGTAAACTCATTTAGAGTATTCCAAAAGTACCACATGATAGTGAGGGTCCCATCTCCAAAAATGGATATTCAAATAGAAATAAAGGTTTATTGATATGGGAACTTAACAAAAAAGGGGTTGGTTGGGTCCGAGACCTGACCGACACTGTCCGACCGACCCGACCCAACATACCCCATGACCCACCAAACCCAAACTGACCTAGTCCCACTTGTCCAGAACTGACATGTCCGACCTGACCCACCGGGTCTTGCCCCAACCCGCTACCTATATGGGCCTTTAGTTCTATCTCAGAACACTCGATCGGGCTACTTCATCAGCCAAGGATGTGATGAGCCCCACCTCCCCCACCGATTCCATGAGTTCAGTTGCTACACGAACCAACTTTTGGCGATTAACACGGTCCCGCTAGACCATGGACCTTCACCATGTGATGATTCATCATGTTGTATCCGGTTCAGACCAACAACCACTGCTTCATTAGGTCCTAGGCTTCCAGCCATATAGTCGACAGACTCCTACATGTAGGGGGTTGTGCCACAGCATGCCCATGCCGATGGCTCCTCTTATGTGGGTCTCCACCATCGTTGTGGGTGCCTTTTTTTCAAACTAGGAACATTTCTGAAAACCACTGGTCATCTCCTTCATATTAGTGGGATCAAGATCATATTTTAGTAACTCTTGGGATTCGGTCATGGTCGGAACCACTCAATAAAACACGAAGAAACCATAATTGTCAGCTGACAAAGAACACTAAAATGACGAAGTGAGATAAAAATGAAAAGGCCTTTATAATGGACCATATCCTTGTTCGTGTTGGCATTGGTATGTTCATGACAACAAAATTAGTATAGATAAACCAAATAATTCTTAATAAGATTCATTCCCTTTAATCCTGCCTTTTAACCATCCCACCAGAATGATCAAACTGTGGATCAACCTATTCATGAGATTGTCCATATTCATAGTTGGAAACAAGAATAGGGAAAGAACTCAAAAACAAAAATAATAACCCTACATAAAAGAGGATGAATTGAATGAGATAACTCATTTTTGAAGTTGATCCATTCATTAATATCCTTGATCCATTAATCTTCGACATTCATCATTCATTTTCGGTGGTGGGAGAACTTCGTTTTCCTTGGCTTAGGGACACTTCAAGGCTCCAGGGGGAATTCTACAGCATTATTAAGTCTAACATTGGTCATATATTATCATGAAAGGAGGGAATTAATTAAAATATTTCATAATTTTAAATTCTTTTCTTCGTTTCCATGACACTACAATACATTTTTTCTAGCTCACTACATCGTAGTGCTGCAGAGTAGTTGTGTAATGTTGAAGAAATAAAATTAAAAAAAAAAATTATGTTATTTTATATTTCTATTAAAACATCCTTTCATTACCTATTGTTGCTGACTTACACCGACTAATGTTAGTACTATAATAATGTAATCTTGATATACTGAACTCAAAAAATCCCTCAAATTTCCAATCCGGGAATCCTTTTTAAAGTTACTAAAACTGCACAATCGTTCTATTTTTATGAAACATAAAATTAGTTCAAACATTTATACTAGGAACCCCAGGCCTCATAATCATGTGTCGTCTCATCTCCTTGTTTCGAAGTTATCTCATATAATTTTCCGAAACATTATATTAAAAATCGAAGACAGTACATATATTGATATCAAATTGTCTACAAATACTATTACATATTTTTTGAAACCTTCATTATAAATAAAAATGGGGAGCTATATTTCTCTAAATTAATTAGAGGACTATACAAAAAATAACATATAATATCAATTCATTAAATATATATGCTAATAAAATATTATTGTGATCATATCAAGGAATTTTTTATTTGACATTTTTTGGATGTCCTATAATGAAATATATGGTTTACAAACATTATCCAAAATTGTAAAATACACAAAGGTTCTGTCATCTAACATCAATAAATTAGCATTAATTTGGAATGATATAACAATTTTTTGATTTATATTACATAACAAAGACATGTGTATCATGCTAATATATGGTAGATTATTATAAAAATTGGTATTCATTAGAAGATATTTTTGGGGTTGAGTATGAAATATCCCCTCCAAATGAGTATTTATACTAATCAATGTGAGTAGTTTAAGGGGATATCACGATACATCATGGTGACATGAAGATGTTCTAGATTAATGAAATTATTTCCAAAAAAACCCAAATGTATATATTTAAACTATGAATTCATTTAAGTGATCATTATGTTGGGTTTTTGAACATACAGATGAAAGAATATCAGATAGTTTCAAAATGTCACGAATAAAACCAATAATGATTTTACATAAGCTATTATAAATCTATAAAACAGATATAAATCATTCCATGAAATTCAATGTTTTTTTGTGAATATTTTTTCTATAAAAGAAAAATTTTAGGACTCTTTATAATTTTAATGTTTTCTTATGACATGGTCATAATTCGTAAGGATTTCTGAATTATTATTGGATAAAGATTATAAATTAAGCCATAATGTACAATGTTATTTTATAACACATGTGAGTTAGAATAATTCAAATTTAGCTGGAAGGCATTACATGGATTTCATAACGACAATGGGATCTAATGATATTATTGGATGATGATATTTTTGAGTCATAGAATGTGGATGTGTGTCTGATTATCTAAAAATATTTTCAAATAGAAAAAAGCCAATGACTCTAATTATATCAGATGTTCTATTTTGTATAATAGGAGTGCCGATAATAATTTTTTTTAAAAATGGAATATGAATAATATTTTTCATGACGGATAAATTGGTTAGAAAAAAATATAATTAAACTATCATTGGTTATTACAAATAGTACATTCCCACACCCTGGAGGGTTTAATACACCACAAGTACTCATAATGATGTTAATTTATTTGAGTATACATAACTATGAAATGATGAACTTATTCATGTTCTCGTGTAAAAGTCAGAATATCAAGATTTTTTATTCAAGGTGATTGTTTTGTAGGTAACATATTACATACTCCAAATAAGATTTATTTTCACTCTAGGTGACAAGGTAAAAACATTATGTTAGGAATGAATAGAAATAAATTTCATGGAGATGATGATCATGTAGTGAATGTGTATAGTAATAAAATATATAGATTTATATTTTTAAATATTCATGAATGATGTATGTAAGATTAATGAAGGATTATGAATTGGTTCTAATAGATATATTAGGTTGTTTTTACTAATATTTGAACATTATTTATAGAAATATTTTGTCCTCATTAATTTTAATACATGAATATTATCCTAAAGATAAACATAATGAACCTGTTGGAATGAAAACTATAAGGAAATTATCAAGGACAATTATTTTGATGTATATCTTGATAAATCATAGATAATTTTTGTTGATGAAATATATAATTAATACATCCAAATTTTTAATAGTAATTCATGAAGAAAATAGAAGTGGATTTAAATATTGATTATATTAAATAATTAAACATATAATTCACACATGTTGAAGAAAAATATAATGTATAAATGTGTCTCTATGAGTTGTTATAGTGTTTTTATGAAACTGTTCATACAGTTTTTCATAGAAAAATATGAAGCATTATCCTTCAGTTTAATGTCTCCTAAATTAATATGTTTCAATAAAAACCTTGGTGATACTATTCATAAAATCATGAATTCCAAAATTGATTTATTTAATATGAGAAAAGTGATGTTTGGGATAAATTATGGGAACTAAACCTTATATTGTATTGATCAATTTATAATGAGTGTATTAACGCGAAAACATGATTAATAGTTCTATACCCAAAAAACCATTAAATAGAGATTTTAGAGGACACATATGAATTGAATGTCACCAATTCATACCCAATGAATTATATATTTATGGTTGAGACAATTAAGACACGTTATTTACCATTTAAATGATATCTTATATTTGAAAAAAAATTAACAATCATTTTACTTGGGTTATGTAATCACTGAAGAATTTGTTAAAGGATAATAAAATAAATTTTATAAAACTAATCATTATATTATAATCATATAAAATTTGAAACAAATAATTCATAGATTATGATATATTGGAGTGATGGGGGACTGTGAAAAATGTTATATATTCAAAACATGTTCCATTACATGATTTACTACCCCCTCCCCATATTGACTAGTCATCAATATGTGCCAATTTTTTCCAAAATATCATCACCTGTTAATAGAATCAAAATGAAAAAATAATTGAATTATTCACGGAGAATTCGTTTGTCGAATGTCCAATGACCCAATATTGGTTTATATCAAATATTATTGATATACAAAGAGAATTATAATGGAATAAAAACAATTTATGAAGAAAAAATATACAAGGATTTAATGAACATTCATTAAATAGTCATCACTTGTAACAAATCATTATAAATAATATAATCAATTCATAATGATTATTTTTAAGAAAATACTAATTAAATGATCATATATAATAATTTATATATGATGAAGGAAAATGTTGATGAATAATTTATATGAAAATATTATCATTATTCCTATATAATTTGAAATACATAATTTCATTTTAGAAATATCACAAAAATAATTTTTTTATTTAATTCGTGAATGAATATTTCATATGTTTCTTCCATGACACTATCATACTGAAATCCCGTAGAAAAAAACTAATTAATGATGTGCTAAAAATGTTCCAAGTATATATGAATAAATATACAACATGAATGTCTTACCTTTAATATATAAATGTTTAATATTGATTAACCATATCCTAACCCATTTTCTTGATTAATGTGACTATAAAAATAAAAATAATTTTGATTAAAGTTGATGAATGGACTATATGGGGTTTAAAATGATATGAATGTCACATGCATAGAAATATGACATAAAATTACATTTATAGGATTATATAGGTTAATGTTGTCATCAACTGAATATTATATTTTAAAAAATGATAAATGTTTCATTGAAAACAAGAATACAAAAAATAGAGAGAATAACTCCTTGAGGAAGAAATGTTCATTTTAGATAAAATATATATGTGTGAATTTCAATTTTAATATCAAATTATGATAAACTAAATTTTTAAACATGTTTGTCTGAAAAATAATAATTATATTTATATATTTGAGTCAAATGAAAAGAATGTAAATATACTTCCTCTATGAAAATTTTATTAATTTTTTTTAAAATATATATAAATTGAAATATAAAAAATATGGGTCACTAAATCCTAGAATATATTATTTAATATCATCTAAAAAATAGCATAACTCATGAAAAGAAATTGTGGATACTATGGAATCATATGTTACATTTATTCCCATGATATTTATTGTAGAATCACTTATCACCACACAACAACAAACTAACCATTCATTCTTGAATTATAAAATTCTTATGATAATTTATTTCTATAAAGTAATCATTAATGGATTTGAAATCCTCAATATTCACCACAACCGATTCATTAATTTTTATTGGTTTTTGTGCACGTATCCTATGATATGATATGTGGAAAAAATAAACTAGTCTGTGTATTCATGTAACTATTGGTGATATAAATCATAAAAAACATCTCATAGAATCATGTATATTATGAACTTTCAAATTTATATGATAATCACAGATTCAATAAGCACAACCCAAGTTGAGGTGAAACTAAAAAAAATAATTGGTTCCAACACACAGATACAAAATTTTATCATTTCCAATACATAAATGATTTGTAAATTTTCGAGTTGATCCCCATATGCTAATAGATAACCAATACATTCAGAATTTTCATTCACACCATTTGAGGAACTATATGATATGAGTCTCCATCGCATGTCAAAAAATTGGGAGACCTACAGGGACTCCAAAAAATACATCGAATTGTTGCATTCAAATCACTTATTAGAGATTATTTCTATATGAAAATTATATTAGTGGTTGGTGACAAGCCCCATTCCTTCCAAAATTTTGTGAAAACCACTACAATAAATCCTCAAAACATAGATGATCATCTCAGTATGTCCATCTATATGGGGATAGAATTTCATACTCTATCATAGTAGGGTATCAAAACCCTTATTCACAATATTCCACTATTGGGATGTGAATCAAATTTCAGAGTTATAAAAATATTTTGAGGATACCAAGTGTAATTTAATGTTTTTAAATGTATATATGCTCTATATTATATATTTCACACTACTATTGAATAGTTAAAAAGTTTATATTCATAGTCCATAAAAATAATAAAACGTCATTATTCTTTTTCTATCTTGGATGGAAATTTATGATATCCATTAAAACAAAAAATATAATCAACGTTATAATGTCAACGTGTTTGAAAAAACATGAAGACTCCAAGTTAGAATCCTTCACCTAATAATTTAAAAAGAATAGATTAAGAACTCAGTAACACTTCACATTATTATTATCCACCAAAAGTGATGATTTAATTAAGGGATTATAATTTTCATTCATGAAGATAATTTCAGGGGGTGTTATATAACTTCCTATGTATCTCCACATGCATCAATAATGAATCCAATTTTCTATTCTAATAGTGTAAAATGATATTCATAACATTAGTAAATCCTTCTGGTGAAATTATTGAGTAAATAAATTCTCATATAAAATCATAATTATTTTCTACATTTTGGTCCCATTCAATAGGAGAATAATAATATCTTTGAATGCTAATAATAGAAGATAAGAATAATATAATTCCTATTGATAATTCAATAAAATAAATAAAATAACTCAGAACAATCATCTACGAATTGGATATTAAATATCATGATAATGGAGCAAGTGACAATATTTGTATCACATGGGATATAAATACCAATATAGTACTACAATTGAGGTATATCCTATGCCTCTATAAAATATTTAAGGATCTTTATGGAGTTAAATAAAAAAAATTATGATCTATATTGAACATGATTTACTCATAATGTATATATTTTCATTTTTTCATCCTGGAAATAATAATAACAAAAAGCCCTATTTTATTATTTATGTACTTCACCTCATGTAGTCTCAACTTGTTTTTACAAAAACCATCACATTTCAACTCTATATTATTACACCAACAATCTCAGTCCTCATAGAACCATTTGAATCTTTCTAATCACCCCATCTTAGGGAAATGTCAAAATTATGACACTAGTCAATCACATAGTCATATATATAACATTTCTATAAAAATGAACAATCAACACGAATGATTTCCCTTTTGGGTAATATATATCATACGAGATCCAATCTTAGAGAATGGTTTCAAAAAAATTCTAATATATCATCAATAAAATAAAAATATAAAATTTAAATTTCATTATTAGGGGACCCTAAGTCAATAAGACCACATAATTTGTGGGATAAAAAATATTCTTTATGATGATACATTGACTTGGAAACAAACATCCAACATTGAAAACAGAACATTAAGAGTATTCACTATAAGTAATTCTCAAGAAATGAGTCTACAATTATCCTAAAATGATTGATATGGTCACCGCAAAAAGTACTATTGATTTGGAAATAATATTTGAACACATAAATTAAAAAATATTTCATAATGCAGATTATATTATTTTATCAAAAAAGATTAACAATAAAAATTCTAATATAATTATGATAAAAGATAATACTAGTACCATTGAAAATGTATCAATATAGGGAATGAAAATAAACATTTACATTAAAATATATTACTACTAAAATATTGATTAGTACACAAGATATATTTATATTATAATTAAACCAATAACAAATGAAATCTTTATAACTTATAAAATAAGAAAATTATATGAATGATTTCATATTCGATAAAAATGTTAATATATAATTGTTAATATGTTTTTTTCTTTATAGGGATTATTAGAATATGAAAATTTGGTATCAAACTATTATAATTTTAATTACCATATATGACCATGATAGTTTTTATATATTCCTTTTATATGAAATTGATTAATAAAATAAACAAGATCAATTTGTAAAAATATAATATTAAATTATTTATAGTTTGTATTCATTAGAAAACTATTTATATAAAATTTATTAGGGTGGTGTTTAGAATTTTTGACTAAAAATATATTATTTTGTAGTACACATTATTTTAATAAAATAATTAATTATATATAGAGAAATGCATTCATAAAAATATCACAAAATATCAAATAACAATTTCAAAAAATAAATTAGGATAGTTTTTTCATAAATTCATGAGAAAATCAAGATACGGTAAATAGTGAAATATTGTATCATTATATTGATTATATATTGATATAATTATTACATAATAAATATATCAGAATTAATGACAAATTATACATTTATTCATTAAAAAACATATTCCATTATATTACAAATAATTTTCATCACCCATTCTAAATTTTCATGAAAAAATGTATATTTTTATATTTTTAAAACCATTGTTTCAAGATAATTATTTTTTTATTCCTAAGATTATATTTTATTATTTTATTGATTACAAGTCATTTAAAAAAAATAGGTCCTAAAATTAAAAAAAAATAGTTCAAATCCTTGTGATGTCCAGTAGTTTTCAATTATTAAATAAAATAAATTACAATGAAAATATTTTTATATTAACAAAAAAATAACATATGTTTCTATAGATAACTTCTTATAAAATAATTAATATCCACTCTAATATCCTTGGTAATAATTTAACTATAATTTTCGACCTCTAAAAAAATGTTATAAATGTTAGGTAGATATATTTTTTATTCTCTATCTCAATTTCACTGTAAAAGTTGGTCCTATATATTTTTTTCATGATACCCATATAAAAAATTGTTTATAAACCTATATTTTATATTTCCATTCAAGATAAATAATATATAACAATATAAATTGTTTATTTTCTTTATTTTTTATGGTATATGTTATGTTATGAGTTTCTATACATCTTAATTCATTTCCCTATCAAAAGTTTTTCAAATTTCCATTCAATTTAAATTTCAAATTATTTTATATCACAATGTTACTATTTTGTTATTACATTATGATTAATATGTTAAAAATTTCTAATATTATAATAACCCTATAATCAAATATATATATTTACTGAATTATAAATATGATTTTTAATCATTTCATTATTCCCTAACCATTTTTTTCACTAACCTATTACAATTAATTCCATTGTACGATTAAAGGATCTTATTATAGTAAACCATAATAAATGAAACAATATATTATAACATGTCTAACCTTTATCTCCTATTATATTTATGGATCACAAAATATAAAGGCATATAATTAAAATGAAAATGGAAAAAATTACAAAAAAGTGCTTATTAATATTATATGAAAATAATTTGTTACTATGAATTGTGTATTAAAGGGTTTAATTGTGGAACTATTTGATATATATTATTGTCCAAAAAAATATATAATGGATGAAATGATTATATTTTAAGATGTACGGAACTAGGAAATTGATATCCTCTTGAATCATTAGATTTCTTTATGAGACATTTTATCTTTGGAATTAGGGGAATTAAATACCCATTTATATATGATGTCCCAACCCAATTCCCTGATGGTATATTTACTATTTCTAGAATTATGACCCCAATAATTATGATTTTCTTATTGACCATGATATTTTTTTCATTCCATTATTTTATTATCTATGTTTGTTTTTTGGCTCATTTTATTAACAATATAAAATCATTTAATAATTATTTCTAACAAAAATATTATTTATACATGTTTATTCATATGATATTTGTTCTTTATATGCTACCCATAAAGAGTTTATGAAATAAATCATTTATACTTTTTATATTTCAATATTAAAATATGATGAATTATTTGAATTTTTGATGGGAAATATAAATATACTAATAATGTTTTCATTTAATTGTTATGATGTATTTTAAATTTTAATTTATAATGTGAGAATGATTTATGTATCTTGTCTCCTCAGACTATTAAACTGTTAGATCTGATTTAATGTGAACTCATGTAATGAAGTCCCATATTACAAGTAACCATAATCTATGGGATGTTGTATTCACAGTTTTAATGTTTTCATTACAGATTATTTTTTAAAAACATAATAAACTATATTCAAAAAATGATTATAATTAAAAAAAATTATTATAAAAACTTAATATATTTTATTAATATTTCTAAAACACATCATAATCAGAGAAATATTATTTTATTATTTAATATTCATTGTGTTATTATCTATTTATATATTAAACAATTTATAAATTGAGTTAAATTTAAATTATAAAAACCATGAGAACAACTACAATCAACATTGGGATATCCCACCAGATCCTATTTATGGGGATGGTGGTATTATAAAGTACAATCTTTATATTTTAGGTACATTAAAAAAAGGTATGTACAATCACGTTTTATTGAATAAAAATATTCTCCAAAATAATGAGAAAATTTTAGGACCCCTTCATGTGGAGGAAATCTATAAAAATTTGTGACACAACTAAAAAATTAGTATATTGATAATAGGTCAATTACCTACTAAATATATTCCATTATTTGGGAATAATTTAAATATATATGGTTATCATGTGAGTATATCACCTATTTGGATATGTAGATAAATGGTGTTCATGAATCCAATACACTAATTTGGGGTATTTTAAGAGTGGGTAAAATGTTATATTCATCAAATATTACATTCATTGTTACAAAAATAAGATATCGATTGTAAATTATTTAATTTAAGAAATTAAATATAGTAAAATATTATTATGTATATGTATAACTTGATAAGGACCACACAACATACAACAAATTACATAAATTAACCAAATTTTTTTTTATCACTTCGTGATGGGTTAATTTGATTATTTTTAATGATAATTAACATCTTAAATATTATCATTATATGAATTGAAATTTTTTTGTACCATAAATATATAAAATAAATTATTAATGTAATTAATTATAAAAGTGTTTTAATAGAATAAGTGAAAATCACAGCCTTACATATGTAGAACATTATGGATAAATTCAAAACTGATAGTTTAATTATAAAAAATGTATAAATATGGGATAAAACACCCTTGGAAATTTATTAAAGGTGAGGGGTGTTTTATAAATTATTAGTGATAATTTTTATGATATTTAAAAATAAAATTTAAATAGGTATTAATCCAGTTGTTAAACAGTATGTTGGTGAGGAAGTATTATAACTAATTATAAAAAATGAAAGAATTTTCCTTAGAAGATCCCAATAATTAAAATACTGAAAGATGAAATTAATATTCTTGATGGTAAAATATTTAACGATGTGATAGAATATAGTTTTTTCATAAACATAATATTAGGCCATGTTTTAATATATTCTAAATCTATGAAATTATATATATAATTCATTTTTTCATTGAACTTGGAATCATCCCCATACCGGATGAAATGATCTATCATTCAAACAAATCGTAGAGATATATATATATATATATATTGAAAATAAATTGGGAATTATGTTTTGATTGGAACATAGAATCAATAGTTCAAAAATGATTTTTATACATGTGGAAGACTATTCCAAAAAATTTGGTTTGTATTGGCTCATAATTGATAATTTAATAATTTAATTATAAAATATTATATTACAATTTATGAAGGGGCATAAAATCTAATTTTTTATTGAAAATATATTATTATATGTGTCTTGATTTGATTAACGTCATCTAACACAACATTCTGAAATTTTAATAGAAAATTAATAGAAAACCATATCCATTGATAGTTAGGATCTCATAAGGAAGAATGATGTGCATATTTTGTATAAATACAAAGATGTATTTTTTGTTGAATTACCTAAAAATCCAACAAATAATGTGGTTTAATTTTTGATTGAAATTACCTTTGACATAAGAACCATATATAAAAATCCATTGAGAATCAAAAAAGTGGAATTGGTGGAGATAAATAAATAAATATTTGAGATTTCTTATAAGGAATTTGTAATGAATAGTGTCTCAAATGGGTATAAAAATTTTAATTTATAAACATGAATTATTCTTCAATTTTATTGTTCAATAATTATAGAGATATCAATGGAATTAATGTAATTAATTTTTATCCTTTTGTGCACGTCGATCAGTGGTTTTATAAATATTAATTATCTCAATAATTTTCAAAGATCAATCACTATTATGATTAATATGGATTAATATTGAACATGATTGACATACCAATGATGACATATTTTATGTTTTTTGAATGTTTTGATTCTATGTAAATTAAAATTAGATTAAAAAATAAATGCTATTTTTTAGTTGTCTAGTCGATATATTATTTTAATATTTTATTGAAATTTTATTAGTGATGTTTTTTATTGATACCGTGATATACTATTTATTTAAGGATGATGTTGATTATCTTTTGAAAAATGTAGTCATGAATCACAGAGAAAATATATGGTTTGATAAATTTGGAAATTGGAAAAAAATTATAATAATTATTCTCTTAATATAAATATTTTCTTAAAGTATGGAATATATATTTATCCTTTAATGGTAATGGTGTTGAATAAATGGATCATTCTAAACATTATAATTAAGATACTTTCATTCATTGGTACAGAAGGAATCTATTTTAAATTTTTTCAAAATATTTCCCATTTTACCAACCATTTAACCATATCGACATGTAAAGGGGTTAGATTGACATTGATAATGTAATATGATGTATGTTTTATGGAACTAATGAAGATATATTTCAAGTTAATAGTATTTAATTATACATCTTGAGATAAATAATTGATTACCTATAAAGAATTAATGATGAATGAACTATTGTCTGTCCTTATGAAAAAAGTTATTTTTTTCATATGAACGAATAAATTAAATACACAAGAAAAATTTATAAAACACTTAATAATGATTTATAAGCTATAATATTTTCGTCCTTGATATAGTGAAACTATACCTACTGTAAAAACTTTTACATACATATGAATCAAAAAATTTATTAGTATATATTCACATAGTTTTATAATAATATAAGAGAAAGGGTATGTCTTAAATAACTCATGGACTATGAATGTAGAATACAATAACACCTAGAGATGGGAATCAAGGTAGTTAATTCATTGTGCCTCGAGAATAATGTTGTTATACTCATAATTTAGATGAAAAAAATCAGATATTCATGTATTTTTTTATTTATAATATGTAATATAATTATGGAAGTGATACATCATTACTTTTTAATGTAATTATCTAACCATTATTATTGGATATGATAAAGAAGAAAAAAATATTATTAGGGTCTAAAATATAAAATTAATGTTATGTATGATGAGAAATTTACATGCAACATATATGTTAGATATTTATTGATGATTGGAAGGATATATTTTTTTTCCATAAATAAAAAATGTTATTTCTTAAAAGCTAGATGGATTTTATATATCTGATTTTATTATAAAACATGGTGGAACCAAGATTTATAGTTATATAAGAGACCGTTTAGAGTTTGAAAATATGGAATAATAAATATATTGATAATATTTGTGATTCTTAGTTAGAATAAAAGTAAAATCATTTATGAAACAACATAAGGGTTTCATGAAATATATCTAAATAACAATTGGAAATTGAAAAAATATTTCAAATGAGTTTCATAGTAGGACTCCAAAAATATTTTTATAGTTTTGAGGTTATTTTTTCCATATGTACTTTCATAAAATTTATTCACATTTACATAGAATTTGGAAGGATATACCGCTTTGGATTCCTTTATAAATATTTATTAATGATCTTTTGGGAAATTCTACTACACCTATAGTAATTATATATGATCTTGATAGACATTCCACATTGAAATTAATGAGGATACATTTGATGGTTCTCAAAACAGTGATACATTTGATCGTAACATACCATCCATAGTCTTACATGTTGTCTATGAGGACTATCCAAAAATTATATGATATACATAGACTATACTCACATGGTATTCCTAGAACATTGGAGTAGAATATATTTGTTGGAATTTTAATACAATAATATCTTTCATTGAATCACAAAATCATCTCCATTTGAATCATTTTATAAAATAATATTGAATGCTTCAACATTTTGGTATGAATTAGTTGAATGGATGAAAATAGAATTATAATGTGTCGAAGAGATATTTAAATAGTGCAATATATAATGAATCAAATAAGGAAAAATAAATTCATAAAAAATGATTACACTTATAATTGGTAGAAAGAAATATTATTTTAAATAGGGGATCATGTATTTCTTAGTGTCTCTACATTGAATGGAGTTATAAGGTTCTGTAAGAAAGGGATATGAAGTCAGTGGTACATCATTGCATTTAAATGTTTTGATTGTATATGAAATATGGCTTGTTATTTATCTATGTTACCAACCTATCAAGTTGGAATGATGTATTACATGATTTTATATTGAGGAAATAAATGCATGACCAAAATTATATACTCCCTACTCATAAAATAATGTAGGAACATGAATTTTCATTTTAAAATATTAATATATTCAATTTTAAACATTAGAGACAATGTGGTTCAAAATATGATAACTATGCCTGGGATTTTACTTCAGAGGAATCAATTATATTTGTACCAAGGGTGGGATCATGAATAATAAATTATGAATTATTATTATCATTTATTTATGGAATAAAATATAAAACCAATTTTGATAAAAACAATTAAAATATATAGTGATAATGTAAGAACCTATATTCCACTATTGTAAGTAAAATTTTATCCACAACATAATTTAAAAATTAAAAATCTATAATATAATCATAATAATAATGTCACGACCTGTCCCACGGGGCCTGTGTCATTACTACCACAAGCCTGCCTTTCGAAAGCCTGGGACTGGTGACTAGCGCCGCAAGCATCATCCTCAAAGTGGAATGAATTTTCCTATATACCTTTATGTACACGCACACAACCTAACACACCCCAACACATTAAAAAGAGGAAACATGTACCCATAAAATAAAGTTGAGTGCAAGTAAAATTGAATGTAAGTGATCCAGAATACAACCCCAATGAGGAACTGAAATTAGAAAGTACAAAAAGAAAACTCTGATGGCCATATGCTATAAACCCCACCCAATAATGAGAGTATTGAAGCTTCTAGAAGCCTAAATAATATTTCATTTCTGACTGGTCCTACTAGGCCCCACCTGGTGCTAGGATACCAAGTCCATCGTCAAATCTACAGTTAGTATCGTCTCCCTGAGAAAACCTATTGAAACATCAGCCATTTTCACTAGACAAAACACATCTGGGCGAAGTCTATGTAGGGATGAGTAACCCAGTACACAGTAGAGAGAAAAAAACAAAATTTGAGAGACCACACAACAATTCATCAAATTAAATCTTGTAACCCATGAAAACTCAAACCAGGTATATTATAGAGTAGTAACCGTAGCATCATCAGTAAAAAACGTTGAACATCTCATCCACTGAAGAAACCCACCTCTATTGAGTAATGTGGGCAAGCTAGGTCACATAGAGTTGCTACACACTAACATGGGAATTCTTTGGTACACATCCTGGATTATTATTGTGGGTATGCTAGGATACACAAAGCCACTCCCCCACATGTGATCCTGCGTGGTAACATAGAGCTGCATCCCGCCTTGGTCGAAAGGCATAATACTCCGGTCGAGTACCGTTGGTCCGCTAGGTCACACAGTGGTGATCCACTCTGTGGGCCTACTGATTCACATAGAGCCTCTTCCCATTGGGTCATCATCGACTAGTCTTCACCTCTCCACCAACTGTAAGGATCCGTACATAGTGCGATTGGTAGAAATTCTCGTCAAAACATCTGTTGCATATCTATGTCCTAGAAAGTCACCACACTATAGGCCAAAAGATCTTCCTCCTCAATAGGGTCGGAATTCCGTAAACAACCCATAAATTTGACTTGATGTTTGCAAGATACAAGTGATTTATTACATAGGGAGGGTGGGTTGCAACGGGGCCCGGTCCGACCCGGTTAGACCGAACTGACCAACCCAAACTGAGGGTTCCATATGCCTCAGTTCATTTAGATAGAATTGACCAAACTTGTTATGGGTCAAGAATTGTCTGGTTTGACCTGGCTAGTGGGCTAGTCCCAATATACCTTGCTAAATCAGGCCTGATATAGCCGAGGGTCTAACATGTTGGGTCGCCTGGAAACCCGCTCTTAACCAGCCCAACCATAAGTGTCGTGGGTCCAACCTTCTAGGTAGTGGGACAAGCCCTGCTTGATGTGGCCGCTGCTTGCTGGGGGATGCAGCTTGCTGGTCTGATGATCGACCACATTAGTGAGTGGTGGGGTGAGCCTGAGATGTAGAGGAATAATGGGTACCTCCCTGTCTGAGCGTAGATATCAAGGATTAGTTCGAACCATCACATGCATGTGGCCTACGATGAATGACCACCCTCCACATCCCCAGTGGAATCAGTCCGTGGGTTGAACACAGCTATCACATACCTATGCTAGTAGGACGGGTGTGCATCACTACGACCTGCTCAGTTGTGGATATTTCTACACCGGACCGCTGTTCCCCCTGGCCTCTAGCACGGATGATTACTTGCACATACCGTCTGGCACTTGGTTGGCACATTCCACTACAGTAGCCACATGTTTCCACTGTCAGCACTGATGAACCAACAGATCTATCAGCAGACCACCAGATGGGTTCAGTTTTCTTTTCATCATGCGACCTATTCCCATGGCCACCTCGCAACATCCTCTTTGGTGTGATGCCTTCAAAGCATCCATGTCATCACATCCGAAAAATCGATCACCTAGTGCACACAAACATAGGGGTGTGGCCCGATGTTCGTGTCAGACTGCACCCTCCATGTTATAATGTTTAATTATGAGATAGGTTTAATGATTCCTTGTTCAATCATTAAATCCAAATATTTTATCCAAACAAATAAATCCTAGAGAATGAGACACCCTCCCACATAAACACACAAATCACGGGTCACCCTATTGATGGGTTTAACTTTGTTTGTTATTTCTCGAAAATGTGGGGGAATAAAAAAATTCTAAAACTCCATCCTCTTGGAAGTTCATTGCATCATATTTATCCTCGAGGGGTTAAGAAATTGGCATCACTTATCGACTCTGATCTTCGAATGGCCTCATGAAAAATATGTAGTTTCAATGGTGGTATTCTTTTTTTCTAGGGTGGAAGTTCATATAAGGTTCACTATAGAATCCTCCCAATTACATATCCATATTTTCTCCATTGTGTTGAATTATAAATAATAGAATGTCATATAATTCCCATTTTTATGGGATGTTGCATTGTTATGTTATTTCATATAAGAATCAACATCGTTGTTATGCGCCAATAATGTGTCATTACACTACGAGTTTAACAATCCATTAATGAGCCTTATTCATGTGAATTATTTCCACCTATATCTTACCCACAACATCATCGTCCGAAAATAAAATTTGATAATTAAAATATAAAAATTCAATTAATTTATTATATTATTTTTATAAGAAAATAAAAAAAATAACCTTTCTGTGAATCCCTTGATGGTCGATGTTATGTAATTAATAGGATAATATTTGCATTCTAAATTCAAAAGTGTGCATGGGTTTTCAATCTGAGGGATGGCTTAATATATAGAAAATATCACTCTTAAGATTACAGAACGTTCCATAAAAAAATTTAAAATTCTATTTTAGGCTCTAAGGACATCAGAATCACGCTGCATCGAATTTCACAGTCATGAAATAATTCCATATAAATATTAAAAATTACATAGAAATTCAAAGATGTTATATTCTCCCCACCTTATAGAATTGTGACCAAGAAAACCAAGCCAACAACTAGACCAAAATATGGGGGTATTGAGCACAAATCTAAGCCTCCCACTACCATGTGATATCCTGAAGATTCACATTCTACCATCAGAAACACACTAGTGAAATCGACCATCCACATAGAACCCACTCCTATCGATCCTCAATATCCAATTGGAACACTAAAAACATCATCCCATCATCATTATCCATCTACTTCCAGTCGATGACGTGCGATATTTCATGCATGTACCACCACAGCTGTGGCAAATGAAAAACATAATTCACATTGTGCATCTATAGGGTTTGAGCTAGTAAGTACATCACCTCACCAACTATTCTTATGATCTGAAAGGACCAATAACACTCAGATACAACTTACAGCCAGATCCATATCACTTCAATCCTCATTGGGGTGAGACCTGAAGGAACACTTGATCTTCCTCCTCGAACACCATGGGTCATCATCCCCTATCAAAAAAACTCGTCTACCTTATCTGTGTGGTCCTTATCTTAAATTGGCTGACTTGAAACTTCTTAGCGGTAGCCTATAACATCTCTGGACCCATGATATCTAACTCTCCCAGGTCTATCCAACATATGAGGGATCTAAAAGCCCACCCATACTAAGCCTCGAATGGTTCCATGCAAATGGTTGTGTGATATATATTATTGTATGAAAATTACACTATTTTAAAAGAACCATCCCAACTATGACTAAAGTCAAGGGTCCAAGCATTAAGCATGTCCTCCAAGGTCTATATGGTCCACTCTGTCTGAACATCCAACTAGTGAAGAAAAGTTGTGCTTAAATGCAATAGTATCCCGAATGCCACCTATAATACTTTCAACAACCATGATGTAGATTGGGAGTTGTGCTCTGAGACGATAATGGACTACATGATTATAGGATACTTTTGATGGGATCGTGTCACAATAGCTCTTTTTCGATGGGGCCCCATCGCAAATAGCTTGTTGTCGAAAACGACATCCTAACTAGTATCTTTTGAGAAGGGACCGTCGCAAAAAAATACAATTTGCGATGGGAAACTGTCTCGTCGTAAATATATCTATGATTATTTATAATATATATATATATATAAACATGCTGCAAAGGATCTGTCTCAAATAGTATTTTTGATGCTCCCACCATCTTGTCAAAATTAGATCTAGGATTATATATATTATATATACCTAAACCATTTGTGATTGGTCCTTTTAACATCACAAATTCATTTTAATATATATATATATATATATTATTTGCGATGTGGTCCTTTATAAAAAGTCCTAGTCGCAAATACATAATTAATAAAATTATTATTAAAATTATGGTTAACGGAAAAATATTAATATCATTAAAAAATTAAAAAAATTTAAATATTTAAATTCTTAGTACCATAAATGTTATATCAAAAAATGTAAAATATTATTATTGTTATTGTTATTATTTGTAATATAAAAAATTTAAGAATTATTATACTAATAACAAATAAATAAAATAATAACAATTATAAAATAATAATATATTATAAATAATAAAATAAATTAAATTATCCAATATTCACAACTATATAAAAGAAAAAAACTGTAAATAATTCTTATTTAAACAAATTTTGAATTCAAATATTTTTCATATAACAACAATAACTTGAGAGGAATGTATTTTAGAGGAGGTGGAGGAGTTAGAAGAGATGGAGGAGGAAACATTGTCCCTAATATATGAGTCAAAAGACGCATGTACTGCATATGTTCATGCCAATATGGATGCCATCAAAGCTTCTCCTCCTCATTCTACTTCTCCTAATGCTACTGCCATCGATTCATATTATCCTAATACTACTTCTACTGCTGTTGCAGCTGGAACATCTTATCCAGAAGATTCTGTAAACTCTCTATAAGCTCAGTCAATGCTCATAACTGCTCTTGATAATTTGAACCTGAAGAGGATGCCCCTCCAAGAGATCCTCTCGAGCTGGAAGGTGACATCACTGCAGAACTCTAATATATCCCAGAAGTCAAATGAGAGATGACAAAAAATTCTCATCCCTTCTTGATGACATACAGGGTTGCCTGAATCAATGACTCTTCATCGAAACGGTGTCCAGTAGTCTGATCATCCATCTCAATCTGACTCTCATAATGTGGCTCAAGGTTCGTGGACTCATATGAACCATTTAGTAGTAATTTGAAATTAAAATAGTTAAATTATTATATGTAGTTAATTTTTGAACTGAAAAAGAAATTATACTGCCCATAATGTTATTCTAGAAATCATCTCTAATATCCTTTGGGGATAGATCATTGTACACACTCTGATAAACATCATATTCAATAATACCAGGATGCTCGACTACCTATATGAATATAAAATATAATCAATATATGTAATGTTATATAAAATATTTAAAATAGATACATATTAGATTCTCTATATGTAATTTAAATGTACGACTACGAGCTAAATGTGTCACCTTCTCTCTCCCTCGGTTTACAGGGCCAAAGAAGATCTCCTCTAAAATCCACCACTCAACTAGTCTGAACATAATCCATCCCAAACGTGAGACAAAATGTACCCTCATCTGTGATCTCGTCATGAATCATCATATATTGTCAATAATTCTTTCTTAATGGGCGTCCTTCTCAAATTTTACAAATATTGACAGAAATGCTCACACATAGACTCCTCCAATTCTACGTGGATAACATCGTGCATGCTATCATCGATTTGATACAATAAACACTAGAAAAATATTATATCATGTTCTTAATGACATCAATTTCAAAATAAATATTATTTATTTTTGTACCATCCAATTATTGAACACTGAAAGCATCACATCAATGGTAATATTTTTATCATTTAATCCATGGATGAGAAAAATAATTGCACCACATAACACTTTTCTATCCAACAGCTACATATGTAAAACTGCGAAAAAAAAAATAAATAATCAAACAATTAGTATATAAATTAATTAAGGAAATCTAATTAAAATATATAGATTACAGTACCTCCTCATGCGCTGATCGATGACAAGACATGGAAGTCACTCGAGGATAGGTGTAACACCCCATGTTTTTCTAAAAATAAATAGAAATTCATGGAACTTAGTTTTTAGTAGATATTTATAACTAGCCATTAAAAAATCATTTTTTCACTTCTATGTTTTGAATTTCAAGAAACTATCATCTATAATTATGTTTTGTATGTTATTTGGAGTCTATTGGAACCAACTTGTTTTTTTGGTGAATCGTAACATACCATTATGAATAGTAAAATGAATGTTAATATGGCAATAATGAATAATAAATTGTTTTATTATTTTATTTTTGTAAGGCTTTAAGATAATGACCTCTTGATTAATTTTTCAATGTGATATAAAAGAAGTTATAGTATTTAAATAATTATTTTTTTGAATAAAGTATTATTTTATTTGAAAAATTAAATATAAAATATTTTAGAAATTATTTTCAAAATATGGACTTAATTTTTTAATTCTTTATGATTTTAAAAGGTTAAGGTGAATCTTTGGAATTTTTTAAAAACTGTGGATTTTTTGGTGAATAGTAAAAAATAAAGTTTTTAGTTTCATTATGTTAATGTCATCATTAATGATGTAATATTTATTTCATAAATATGGTCGACTTGTGTATATATAAATAAGATGTGATGTGTCCCATGTGGCTTATACCATTGTAAAATACAATGGGAAAACCCATGGATTGGAAAATACCTCTCATGAGGTGTCCCTTGGAAATTATAAAATATTCCCTTAATTTTCATATAAATACCAACCCATTAATTCATTCACTTCATTCCCATTTCCTCCTCAATGAAGCTCAAAACTCCTTTACTTCCTATTAGTCCTCACAATATTTCCACAAGCCAACAAATTCTCAACCTTCATGTTCTAAGGTATACTCTACAAGGTAATAAAATTCTCAATTTCCTTCTTGTTTCCATTCATGTTATCTAATATATGGTATAACCATCATGTTTCCATACCTTGTTCTTATTTACTTATTATTTTCAAGAAACTATAAATTATGATTCAATTATTTATTTTCTACCATTGTTCCCTCTCTTTTTAATATTTTCTAAAAACTTGTTGCATAGCCGTTAGGCTTTCAAATTTTTGTTAGGGATTTCTCAAATATTATTTTATTTTCTATTCCTTTCGTTTCTTATTCATTAATAATATCTTCATACCCAATAGGAATGAAATATAAAGAAATAATTTATAATATATATGTTATCATGTTCATGGAAAATTCATCATTGTTATTTTTCTCCTCTCCAAGTTATTCAAGGAATAACAACATTGTCTCTGATGTGTCGAATTACCAACATCGTGGATGATGTGATTTCAATTTTCATTAAATATTTAAAGTATGGATATGAAACTATTTTTATGGGTGAACCAAGTTATAATATCTGTATTATAACACATCCATAGTTCCAATTTTTTTAACACATGGTTTTAATTTATAAAACAAAATGATGTTTTTAATCACCAAATTACCTCTAAAATGATCTAAACGAACATCATTAATGTTTTATCATATAAATCATCCTCATGTAAGAATTCAGAAATGATAAATGGTATAAAACATGTTAATGTAAATATTTATATACTACTCCATTCCAATTGTATTGTTTCACTTCCAATCGAAAAAAATATCCATCATGAACCAATCATGGAAATCATGTAAACATCTCACCCAAAAGCAGTGCAAGGAGAAAAATAAAAAAAATTAAAGGGTAAAATTATGTGATTAAATGATAATATAAAATGTTATAAAGAATAAATTATTTCATTAAAATACTAGAAACACTTTTTTTATCATTATACAGGACTTTTAAACATGTTGGATGTAAGAAAATCCCGAGGTAAGGGAATTCTTAAACCAATTTCCATTATTTGGGTTAACCTTATACTTCATTATTACAATGTATTGAAATTGTTTATTTGATGAACATTGTTTATTCTATTTTTAATAATATGTTTTTACAGTGTATATAAATTTTACAACCACTCTATTATGCCTCTCTTCAATTATCTGTAATTTATATGTGGCATTCCTTTTAAAAAACCTCCTTTAAAATTTGGTTTTAAGAATTCCAAAGCAGTGTTATTATGGAATTATTAATGTTTTATGATTATGTATTGTTTATTGTGAATTATTTATGATGAATGGTGAGACCTATATATCCATCCAATTTTTTCGGTATGTGTATGTTGTAGTTCGGCCATATGGTTACTCCAAGTGTAACAGTGATGGTTACAGAAATAGTAAGGTAGCCATGAGGGTTAAAAATTATAAGGTAGCCATGTGGGTTAAAAGAATATATTAGTGATGCCCCAGGATTCCTTTATGGTTATACTTATATTCATATGTACTGTGAAAATATCATTTTTCCAAAAGTATGTATATATATACAGGTGATAAGTATGTTTTTTGATATAATTTTATACGACTAATGTGTTATTCCCTTTTTTTATAACCCTTACTGAGTTTTTGTGATCATACAATGTTTTAAATGATTTTCATAGGTTAATGGATGTGCTAGAAAATTAAGGTAGCCTTGTTAAATGATGAGTAATTTTCAAGGAAACATGTTTTAAGTTTTAATGTTTTATAATTCAAAAAAATGGAAATTGTTTTTATGGTATCCATCATGGAACAATGTGTAATGTTATTAATATATTGTCACAATTCTCTAAATCTATAAACCTGATAATATAATCAATGTAAAAAAGATGTGAATTCTTGTCTATATTCTAGATTATTCAATGTAGTAAGGCTATATCCTTATAATAGGTTCTAGAATCATCAGTCGTCAAAGACCATGCCCCTAATGTGTACCCCAAAAACTACTAGTAGGCTGAGGTTCAGATTATCCAAATCCTTTTCATCCAAAGGTAGCTTCATCTGCTGAAACTCAAGATGTAGGTCAGGGTGTATCTGATACACGAATTGATTGTTGATTGTTGATAGTTGAAAATTACTATTATATATATATGTATATTATTTATGATTATAACCATCATTTAATTGTGTCAATGTTCAAATTCATCATTTCAGTATATCTAACAATATCAATGTCTTATTATTCATTCTCAACATTATCAATATCCATATGAGTTTCATTTTCATGAACTCTTTCCATTTCAAATTCATTGGTATCATCATTAACATCACTGTCACTCATGACCATAATTTGTGGAGTGTCATCATCGATATTCATGTATCTTTGGAAAAAATATTGATTCTGAGTAGTCTTTTGAAAAATTTCAATTCTTTTTACTTCAAAGGATGCACTTTTAGTTCGCTTAAACTTATTTTCCTATGATTTCATTTTTACTATGCTCCACAAATCACTCAGGTCTCGTAAAGTGGAGCAGTACATTGCCTAATATATTTTATGATTCTTCTAATCCAGTAAAAATGGTTCATTTTCTGTGTGAAAAATTTTATATTTAATATATATGATTCAATGAATCTGATGAACACACAATCCTTTCTCAGTATTCTACAACTGGCATTTAATCAACTTTTTGTAATTTTTCCTTTGATAACATAGTTCAATTATTTAATCCAGTAAGATGTAAATATCAAAATCAATTGCACTATGATGTGATACACTCCTAAAAACCCCAATGTTCATTGTTTTTTTATTCCGTACATGCATATGTATGATATCAAAAACCATTCACCACATATGCATTATAAGATTTATCCATTTTTGATGGTGTGTTTCTCAATATAGAAATTCGATTAATAATTTTATTATAATTTTGAGACACCTGAACTTCTTTAAATAAATAATCAATATAATTAATAAGAAACTGATTTGATAAGTTAATTTATCAATAATTTTGATTACCAATTTTTGAATCCATTGAGAATTTTTTTTCAATGTGTTGTTCAAGAAAATGTAATGTAATTTGTGGTAGAAATTTTTTGATATGATTATCATAAATCCTACAAGTCAAATATGTTTAAATACAGTAACATAAATTAATGAATAAGAGATAAAAGAAGTCAGAGTAAAACTGATGTCATTTGTTCACACTTGAGCACAATATATGTATGTGCTCAGTGATGTTCATCATCTGAATTCCATCATTCAAGAACTGCACAGATTCCATTCTCTGGCTAATGGAAAACATATAATTTATTTTATATTTCATCATCATCATTTCCATTGTTCCATCACATGATATAATGTTTTGGGGGATATTCAAATTCAACATAATGATAGATGAAAAAAGAAATTTCCTCCTGCAAATAAGCTTCAACAATTGATCCTTCAACAAATTATTTATTACATACATTTTTCATCAATTTCTACATTCATCTCTCGAATTGGTACATCCATCGAAACTATACCTGACCTCTACATTTATCTTCATGTGGAAAATATAATATCAGATTCTCCATTAAGTCAATGAATGTCAGCTGGAATATTACTTCCAATTTACGTATAATGACAAGAACATATTCAACATGATTTCTTAGTGCATCATAGTTTGTTGACATAGTACAAATGTGTCGAAAAAATTATGACATGTGTGTTATCTAATTACAAATCATAGAATTCAACAAATCTCAGAATCCAATGGACATAAGTATTTCAATTATAACATTACAATCATGAATTTTTAATCTGAAAATATGGTCTTTCAAAAAACATCATCTCATATAGGAATTATTTCCATCTAGAAGTCTCTAATCTACAACCTACTGAATAAATAATATTTCACTCTCTCTATATAGCGTATGAGATGCTTTTAGCTTTATTAACCTCTATGATCTGACATTTTGATACATTTCATGTTCCTTTCACCTAAAAATTTTGGAAGATCTAATCATGTAGATACATTATATTTGATCATACATGGATTATTATAACCTGAATGAAATAAATTATCAAAAATTTTATTCTCAATATTCATGACATCTAACACGTGGAGGACCAATAAATCAGACCGATATGGATGATCCAAAAAAATTCTCTATTTTATCATTTTTTTTCATTCCTAAATCCATGAATTTTATTTGTCTTACTATTTTCTCCCAATGTGATGGATGGTAATGAATGTACAACTGCATTTAATTCTGTACCTGATATAATTTGGCAGGTTGATCCCTTTCAATTATGCCTTTTCTAAAATGATATTTTTTCTTTAGAAAAGGATGATCGGTTGGAAAAAATTAGCGATGAAAGTCATAATAGGAAGGTATTTTTTCGATTAATGAGAATATATTCTTTTTTTCATTAATACAATAAGGACATGATATCAGACTATGTGTACTCCCACCTAATAACATTCCATATAACGGAAAGTCACTAATTGTCAACAACAATGAAACTGTTAATTTGATATTTTGTTTTTCAGTAATAGCATATATACTAACACCATTACTCCATAATATATTTAACTAATCAATCAATGGATTCAAAAAAATATCAATATTCTTTTTCGGATTTCCTCTGATTAATAAGGTCAAAAAGTTATACGGCTCCATCATCAACATCTATGGAGTAAAATTGTATGGAATTACTATTTATTATAACTAATTATTACAAATCATTAATAATTATTACTATTTATATATATTTATTAATAATTATTACAAGTTATTAATTATTATTTATATTTTTTTACATTTTATTACTATTTATTACTATTAATTGCTAATTATTTCTAACTATTTCTCATTATTACTATTTATTTCTATTTATTAATATTAATTATATTTATTGAAATTTATTACTAATCATTACAAATTTATTACTAATTCATAATAAATATAACTAATTATTACTAATTATTATTAATTATTACTAATTATTACTAATTATTATTAATTATTACTAATTATTCCTAATTATTAATTATTATTACTAATTATTGATAATTAGAACTAATTAGTAGAAATTTTTAATAATTATTTCAAATTACTACAATTTATTAATAATTACTACTACTTATTACTAATTATTAAAAATTGTTTCTAATTATTACTATGTATTTCTAATTATTACTAATTATTACTAATTAGTACCATTTATTACTATTTATGTCTATTTATTTCTAATTAATACTATTTATAACTAATAACTACTATTTCTTATGAATTATTAATAATTATTGCTAATTATTGCTAATTATTAATAATTATTACTAATTGTTAGTAACTGTTACAAATTATTAGTAATTCTTACTTATTATTGATAATTGTTACAATTGGATACTATTTATTACTCTTTGTTACAATTTGTCATTATTTGTTATTATTTGTTACTACTTATGACTATTTATTAATTTATATTACTGTTTATTACTATTTATTACAATTTATTACTATTTATTACGAATTATTATTAATTATTTCTAATAATTACTATTTATTACAATCTATTACTAATTCTTACTATTTATTACTAATTATTAGTATTTATTACTAATTATTAGTATTTATTACTAATTATTACTAATTATTACTAATTAATACTATTTATTACTAATTATTACAAATTATTACAAATTATTTCTAAATATTTCTATTTATTACTATTTATTACTATTGATTACTATTTACTAATATATATTACTATTTATTAATAATTATTACGATTTATTTCTAATTCTTATGATTTTTTACTAATTATTACCATTTATTACTAATTAATACCATTTATTAATAATTATTAGAATTTATTACTATCTTTTACAATTTATTACTAGTTATTACCATTTATTACTAATTATTACTAATTTTTACTAATTACTAATAATTATTAATAATTGTTGCTAATTTTTACTAATTCATTATATTAGTTATAATTATTAAAAATAATTGAAA
>CAUJRU010003594.1:0-39313 GCA_963277665.1 Viscum album
GAATAATATGTCATCACCCCCGAGTTTCGATAATCCCACATTTTCCCCCTTCGATGGGATATGGGACCCGCCATAGAACCTGGCCCACTTTACCTCAAGGTGTGTCCCCATGTTGGGAACTCTAGCATAGAAGGAGGTCGCTAAGCTCCAATGTTTTGTGCAGACATTGGAAGGGTCTGGGTTTGTCTGATACAGCCAGCTCCCCATCGGATCAGTAACCAGCTAAGAGGAACTCCGTAGGAAATTCCTATACCAGTTAAGTTCCACCATGTAGAAGATGAGTATCGCGGACCTCTTCAAGTACAAACAGAGGCCTGATGAGTGTGTTGCCGACTTTTTTGCCCGATGGAAAGGACTCGAGTATTTCTTGACATGCCACTGACTTAGAAGAAATTGTTGACGATGTGTCTAGGGAACATCAAGATAGAGCTGGCCCCCTCTCTGATCACCCATAACTATCCCGATGGATTCCAAGACTTCTTTGATAAGGACCAATGCTTATAGGAATCCTTATAGAATGCCAAGCAGGCACGTCTATTGCCTTATGTGATCCCCACGAGAAGGTCCCCCAGGGCCGAGCCTACCACAGTGGCCCAAATAGAGGCCCTTAGATGACTAGAGTTGTTACCAGTGGAGCTGCCTTTATAGCCTCACAATGGCCCCCTACCTCAGGCACAGCCACCGACCCAGCAGCACCCACCCGAGAATCAGCAGGTGCCCCCGCGCAATGCGCCACCACCGCCCAGGCGAGATAACCAAGATCTGCCCCCTTGATAGAGTCCTCCAGCCCCTCATCAGAGTCAATCTCCAAGGGCCCCATTTCCAGACAGGAGAAACCTAAACTACCCAATCAATGAGACACTGGTCCCCAGTTACTGTCGTAATGCCTTGGAGCGGGGGATTCTAGGTTTTACTGAGTGTAGAAGACCGAAAGAGGAAAACCTCACTGATCACCTCAATTACTTCCCCTACCACCAGATCCTGGGGAAAACTCTTAAGAAGTGATATGTGTTCAAAGAATGTCTTCAAGACCAAGTAGATAACAACATAGTTCATTTAGGCCTGGATCTTATATATGTGGCATGCATCTTTATGAGGCCAGATAGCAACAGCAACAGCGTGGGTGAGTGGCATCAGGTTTCCAGTCACGGGTCCCAGAAATATGATGACTCGATGGCTCGCAAAAATAGCATCCCATTCCCATGGTGTCATATGGGCATACCTAACTTCGCCAAAGCCTTCATAAGCTTCAACCACCACTTTTACATCGTCATCTCATCCGGCCTCTTCCCAGAAGAGAAAACACCAGTGATGCAAGGGAACAAAAAGTCCCCCGCTGATGCCATCGTCATCTCGTAATCTTGGAGACTTCATTCCCCCAGTGATGTAAATCCATCCCAGAATCTGTCCAGTAGTGGAAGACTCTTCGAGTGATGGTCAAGGGTATGCCTCGGTTAACATCGTAGAGCTGGTAAACCCTACATGATTCCCGACAATGAGGAGTTCTAGGAGGATCCTCTAAATGTCTCCAACCGTTATCAGTTTCGATGGAGCCTTGGATATATAGGTTGTTGGAGTGACATGGTCAGCACTTCTAGCCAGGATGTGCATGCTACTGAAACCAGGCAATAGGTTCAGCACAGGGCTCATCATATGAGACCTTATCATCTAATGGCATCAGGCCCGCCTTCACCGCCATTTGTGTTTCTGGATCAGGCAGAGCCAACTCGACCATGTCGTGACCACCCATGCCCTGCTATAGGCCAGTCTTAGTCATCCATCCCTCATCTGGTAGCCACTTTGCATGTAACGTCCCGGATCTAGGTACTACTCAATGGGTTCCCCGAACCGGGTTGGTCACATGACCTCAAGCGCATTTCCCTAAACACCAGAGGCTGCCGACTAGTAGGGAGGGCTCAGGTCTGATAGTGGGGAAACTATTCCCTTATTTGTCAAAGTGTAGCACAGCAGAATAATAAAAACATTCAACAATAGAGGAAGCAATAAACCATACACATTTAAAATAAACAACTGTAGTAAAAGATTACCAACAGTTATATAGATAATGATGCAACATGTCTCAAGTTCTAAGAAAATATCCAAAACATGTTACACAACAATACAGTATAGTACAATATAGAGTACAGCAAAACAAAACAAAACAGTCGGTAGCATAGAGAGCCTAAGCCCGGTCCTATGCTCCCCTAATTCTCAGTAGAAATCAAGTACTTGTATAGGGACCCTTTCCCTTATCCACACCTACAGAAATGTAATCTTTTTGGGCTAAATACATGATCCAAAGAGGGTGTGAGAAATGAATCACAGTAGGCACCCACCAAAGGCCCGTGCCCAACTGTGTGAAAACATGAAACAACAGTGTGCAGTAGTAAAATGAAATAAACTAAGCAGTACTCAAAAGTAACTGACTTAAACAGTTATATTTCCATTTTATTATTCATTTAATCATTCAGTATGAGGAAAACCACCACAGTGAATTTTCTATGTAAACAGTCAGTGTCCTCAGACACGCAAACCCTTACCCTCAGGTATTCAGAATATTGCCCTCAGGCATAACAGATATTTCCCTCAGGCATACGAAGTGTCTCCCTCAGGCACAGAAGTCACTGCCCTCATGCATATGAAAAGTTTACCTCAGGTGAAATAGGACGTTGCCCTCAGGCTAAGAAGTACCTTGCCCTCAGGCTAAACAAACAATGCCCTCAGGCTGAAAAGAACACTGCCCTCAGGTGCAAGTAACCAGGCTATTCCCAACATGTAAATAATAAATTTACATACAATTCCTCTCAAGGAAATTTAATAAACATTATTAAAATGGCATACCCTCGGGTATCCAAGCCAAACGGCTAAACAGAGGAACGCACCCCCGGGGTGGTTCTGGATCCAAGCAGTGATCCCAAATAGCAGTTTATTATCACATTAAAATTACCTATACAATTCTAGGTATTTAATTCAACAATTATTCATCCATACAACACCCCATTCATGGGTGCGTATCACAATGGTACAAAAAACGCACATCGGTTGGAAATTAAACACCAATCCACCTACCTTTAACGCCCCTGAACGGTATATGCGAACGAAGATTCTAGAAATGTCCAAGAATGACGTAGATCTAGGATAAGAAAATTCTTGTTCAATCGTAAATAACTCCCCCTCGAGAAAGAATTGATAAGAACTACTCAAGAAGATGAGAGGGCTTACCCATACGGTTCCAGGAAGATTGACAGTGCAGAAAACGGATTCCTGGTACTCGATCTGGAGCTCCTCGAAGATCTGGTCGTCCCTACCAAGCCTCCCTACAGTTCTAAGCTTCCTCTATGAATAGAGGAGGCTAATGCCTGTTTTAAGCAAAAAAACAAAATACACGGCGTATAATATCAAGTACACGGTGTGTACCTTCCATTTTTCAATGGTTCCGCTGGTGGCTTCTCACCAACGTGGCACTGTTCATCTGTCGACATGGGTACATGGCGTGTATGCCTCTATACACGTCGTGTACTGTCGCCAAGCTGGACACCACCTTACTATTCACATGCTGACTGACTACACAGCGTGTAAATATCTACTACACGGTGTGTACTCGGTTTTTATACCCTTCATCGCCACCATGGCTACACACCATGTGTACTCATTCCACACGGCCACAAGTACACGGCGTGTGGAAAAGTACATGGTGTGTACTTCCAAAATTTAGGATTGTTCCCCATTTTCCTTATTTTCTCAAAAACACCTAAGGAAAAGAGAAAAGAAGAAACCCATACCTCAAAAATAAGAACCGGGTTCTTAAAAAATTCCCCCTTAAATTAATTCGTCCCTAAATTTACATTCCAAGGGTGGTGAAGATATAGCTGTGAACAACTCTGGCCACTGAGCATGTATGTCGGACTCCCGCTCCCAGGCTTCATCCTGCACTCGAACATGCTGCCATAGCACCCATACGAGAGGAACTGACCAGCCTCAGTGGTCCTATCAATGATACAAATCGGATGCTCCTTAAAGGACGCATCTATTTCAAGCTCAACCTCCTCGGGTTGAAAGACGTGAGACGGGTCGGAATGATAGAGGCGTGACTGAGATACATGGAAGACGTCATGCATGGCTCGGTTCCTCTGTGGTAACTGCAACCGATAGGCAACTAGCCTGACTCTCTCCAGAATGTCAAAAAGCCCCACATAGCTCGGTGAAAGTTTACCCTGTCTCCTAATACTCATGTGTCCCAACCTCGGTGAAACACGCAAGAAACCCAGATCCACAACCACACACTCCAAGGGTCGTCTGCGATGATCAGCATAAGATTTATGATAAGACTGTGTGGGAGCCATCCATTTCTGAATCAACTGGACCTACTCAAAAGTCTCATGCACGAGACGTGGTCCCTGTAAAGCTGCCTCACCTACCTCTAACCAGCATAAGGGTGATCGGCATGTCCTACCATATAAAGCCTCGTAAGGTGCCATCTCGATAGTTTCCTAAAAACTATTATTATATGAAAAATCAACTAGGGGTATATGATTCTTCCAAAAGCCCCAAAATTCTAGGATGCATGCACGCAGCATGTCCTCAAGAACCTGTATCGTATGCTCTGACTGACCATCGGTCTGAGGGTGGTAAGATATGATCAGAAGCACCTGTGTACCCAGTGCCCTCTGAAAACTCTTCCAGAAATGAGATGTAAAATGGGTGTCCCTATCCGAAACGATATAATGAGGAACCCCATGAAGACGTATGATCTCTCGGATATACAACTTTCTGATCTCGTCCACACCGAAGGTCTCCCTGATTGGAAAAAAGTGAGCTACCTTTGTGAGTCTATCCACAAAAACCCACACGGCATCATTTCCTTGAGGTGAACTCAGCAACCCGGTCACAAAGTCCATCGTGACATCATCCCACTTCCACTCTAGAATAGGTAACTGTTGTAACAGTCCAGCTGGCCTCTAATGCTCCGCCTTCACCTGCTTACCGGTGGAACACCTCATAACAAAACTAGCTACTTCTCTCTTCATACCCGGCTACCAGTACTGACGTCGCAAGTCACGGTACATATTGGTAACTCCGAGATGAACTTCCCAAGATGAAGCATGAAACTCTCACATCATCTCCTTTTGTATATCCCCTAGAACCCATACTCGTCCACGGAAATTCAGTACCTCATCATCGCCTATCATCCACCCAAGAGGAGGGTCCTCACTTGCCACCGACTCCCGTAGGACTAGGCCTTCTGAATCAGATAAGTGTCTCATCCTCACTCTATCCAGGAGGATAGAAGTCACAACTAAAGATGAAAGATAGGTCTTCCCCTGACTGTCATGAACCTCCAAATGCATCCCAGAGAACAAAGCCATAAGCTTCCACTCACCACTGGCCTCATGAACTACCTGTGTCTGGGTCTTCCTGCTCAGTGCATCAGCAACTGCATTACCCTTACCAGGTGTATAGGGAAGTTCAAAATCGAAGGACTGAATTTATTCAACCCACCTTCACTGTCTCAGGTTCATTTCATGCTGGGAAAATATGTACTTGAGACTTTTGTGGTCCGTGAACACCACAAAATGTTCTCCCAAGAGATAATGTCTCCAACAGCGCAAAGCATGAACAACTACAGCCAACTCGAGATCATGCGTCGGGTAATTCCTCTCATGTGGTCTCAACTACCAAGACCCGTACGCAACTACTCGATCACCCTGCATCAACACAGCTCCCAACCCAATACCTGATGCATAACAGTAAACTTTATAGCTCTTCCCCTGCTCTGGCAGTATCAGGATTGGTGCTGATGTCAACTTTCCCTTCAGCTCCTGGAAGGTTGTCTCGCAAACTTCTGACCAAAAAAACTTCACACCCTTCTTAGTAAAACCCATCAACAGTGCTGCTAAGAAGGATAAGTCCTGTATGAAGCGTCTGTAGTAACTAGCCAGCCCCAAGAAACTCCATATTTCAAACACGTTCTTAGGCTACTCCCAGGAAACTACTACTCTCACCTTCTCTGGGTCTACTGCAACTCCAACCTCTGAGATGATATGACCCAGGAATTGTATCTGGTACATCCAAAAGTGGCACTTTGAGAGCTTACCATATATTTAATGCTCTCTCAGTTTACTCAATACAATCTCAAGGTGGGTGGCATGGTCGTGTCGAGTGTGAGAGTACACTAAGATATCATCCACGAATACTACCACAAAATAATCTAGATAAGGATGGAACACATGATTCATCAGATCCATGAAAACTTATGGTGCGTTTGTGAGTCTGAATGGCATAATCGTATACTCTTATAGACCATACCTGCTCCTGAAAGCTGTGAGAGGTATATCATATGGTCTTACGCGCAGCTGATGATATCCTGATCTCAAGTCAATCTTCGAGAACACTCGTGCTCCATGAAGTTGATCAAAAATATCATCAATCCTTGGAAAGTTATATCGGTTCTTAACCGTCAACTGGTTCAACTTTCGATAATCCATGCAGAGTCTAAGGGTACCATCCGCCTTATTCACAAAGAGGACCAAAAAATCCCAAGGAGAAGTACTGGGTCGGATAAAACCCTTTTCCTATGACTCCTCTAACTGTCTCTTGAGCTCCTGAAACTCCGGTGTAGCCATCCTATAAGGAGGAATGGACACCGGTGCTCCTCCTGGAATAAGCTCAATAGGGAAATCCAGCTCACGCTCCGGAGGAAGACCTGAAAAGTTGTCCGGGAAGAAATACCTGAAACGATCAACCACTGGAGGGAAATCCTTCTGACAACTCCCTTGGTCGTCCATATATAAGCTCACAATCTGGGCTTTGATACCACCTCGCCCATGATGCTCTGGTCCAGCTCGACTCGCCTGAACATCCCACTCGCCCTTGTATAGAAACTCTCTGCCCTCTAGTGACGTGAAACTCACCCTGCGAGGATAGAAATCCATAATGGCTCGAAATGGAACCAACCATTCCATCCTGATAATGACATCATAGCTCGTCATCTCTAAGACATAAAGTTACCAAAGGAAGTGACACCCACCAAACTCAAGGGGGAACTCCTTGCACGGATGCACACTAGCCGTTCTAGTCCCCAACGGAGTGTCTAACATCATAACAGCAAAAGAAGAAGAAGAAGAAGAAACACAGATTCCAAGGATCTCCACAATGGGTACAGATATGAAACTATGTGTAGCGCACGTATCAAAAAGTACTGAAGATAAAACAGAAGCTACTAGAATAGTACCTCTGACAGTAGTAGGTCCAGGATCCTGCTCCTATTGGGTCTGTTGCACTTCATATGTCTGCCCAGTGTCACGGCCCTGCGACACAGCCTGGATAACCTGAGCTGTCCCGCCCTACTGCCTCTGAGATCCTGGTGTCTGGCTACCATGGCCACAACCACCATCTCTGCCTGCACACCCTGATGTATTCCAGTTTCCCGACTAGTAAGAAGCTGCTAGTTCTACTCCCGCACACGGAGTCTGTACAGAACCCATATCACTAGCCACTGGGGGAAATGCCCTAAAAAAGTTTTGCAGATGATCAATCTTGTCACAAGCTCGGCACTCCACTAGGTCTCATGGACATTGCGGTCTCTTGTTCCCCTCTTTACCACACTGGTATCACCTTACCGGGCCACCTGAAGAAACTACCTGGCTAGTACTGCCACCGTGAGAGAAATATATCTGTCGCTTCCTCTTACTAGCAGAAATAGTACCAAAAACTGGTGTTGAACCGCCCTGGCCTGCACCACCAGCTTCCTGTAGGTTCCTCTCTATAATCAGCACCTGATTCACAATAGCATGTACTGAAGGCAACCTAAAAACATTCACCAGTGCTCAGATGTAATATCGAAGACCATTCTCAAATCGTCTGGCTCTCAGCGTCTCATCGCCCCCCAGAACGGGTGTAAAACGCTAAAGCTCGGTGAAATGAGCAGAATAATCCATCACTGACATAGCGCCCTACTGCAGATTCATGAACTCTCGAGCTCGATCTGCCCTCAGCGTCTCTGGTAAGAAGAAGTCATAGAAGGCTGTCTGTAAATCTTCCCATGCCATGTCTCTGTGATTCTATGACTGGGTGGTAACCTCCCACCACCTATTGGCAAAATTACGCAGCATATAAGTCACGATCTTGACCCTCCGCCTTGGAGGCATCTCTAGGTGCTCGAAAATATTCTTCATAGACCCCATCCAAGACTCAGAATCTTGTGGTCCGCCATCCCCTAAAAACGTAGGCAGATGTTTCTGCTGGAAGATACGAGTCATCTTATCCACAGATGTGGCATCCGATGGTGTTCCTTGAAAGGTCTTCATGAACCGCATAAATACTTCATAGAAGTGCGCCTCCGCCCATGTGTCCGGTATTACGGCTGGCGCAGCATCTGGCTCTGCTGGAGGATCAACTGGTAGCCCATGGCCCACCATCTCTGGAGTATACTCGTTGTCGCTCTCCTATAGAACAACATGTGAACGTCTCAGCGGCATGACACTACAAGGTCAAACGCACACCTTATATCAAGATTATCACAGTCTGAAAACAAAGGAACCAAAAGGGGAACAGGAGGAAGAAGGCATTTAAGATTGCACAACAAGACTACACAGCATGTATAATGACTACACGGCGTGTTCCTGACTTCTCTTCCCCTGCCTGGGTCCTTCTATATGTCCAAGCCACACAGCTCCTGTTAAACAAAACTACACGGCGTGTATATAATCTACACGGTGTGTATGGTGTAATTTTCCAACTACCTGTGTCGTTTGTGACACGGCCGACTACTCGGATTGATACTACACGGCGTGTTTCACCCGCACATGGCGTGTACACACCCCAGTTTCCCAGCCACATGGTCAGGTCCACATGGTATGTCACTGGTCGAGAATACACAACGTGTCCCACAGGTACACGACATGTACTATACGAGCTTCGCCGACCCGTGTTGTTAGTGACACGGCCGGATACACGGCTCCAACTACACGGCGTGTTCAATATACACACGGCGTGTACATGAATGGATTACACCGACTCATCTTGTTGGTTACATGGCCGGATCCCAGGTCAGACTACACGGCATGTATATATTAAGGTCTCCCCCGTCCGTGTTGTTAGTTACACGGGTGGACTCCGGGTTAACACTACACGGCGTGTACTTACGGTGCACGGCATGTTCACCCCAAGCACTTCCCTTCCCTGTGTCCCCACCCACACGATCTATGACACGGGAAGAGAATACATGGCGTGTACTCAAAAAAATTTCTCCCTGAACAGAAGGACATACACAGCGTGTTAAAGAAACTACACGGCGTGTATACTGCGTATCCATATAGTATGCCTTAGAAACTTCTCCAGAACCCAGAAAATACTGAACAACAACACCTAAGTGCCAAATTCCGATCTGTAAAGGCCCATACTCCCCGTGAATCAAAGTTTGGCATCTTATATGTGTTATAACCAGATAAACAGCCAATGATCCACCAAATTTCGGTCAATGAGGGCCCATACTCCCCAAAAACCAAATTTTGGTGTCCATTATATAAACAGGCTCACACAATAATACCCTATCAACCGGCAGGTATCTATCAAAACAACTATCAAAACAACGTGATTTTACTAGCACAACATCTATCACAACAACATGCAATTTCTAATGCACCTACGTGGAATGGAACTATGCATGGCATGTGATTCCTAGCATGTGCCTAAATGATGCATGAGATGGTATACCCTCAACTCATCAGGTTTCAACTAAACAAAACCCATGGATAAAATATAATCAGCACAATCACAAGTGTGTCACCCAACAGTGAAATCAAATCAATTGTAATTTGCAAAATCAATAAAATTGCAACACGAGGTAAATTGGATTTTCCCTGTACATGGGTTAGCTACACCCGGGCACAGCTTATTACCAACTACCATTCCCATCCTATCCCTGGCTAAGGCTCCAAATAGTAAGTCAAAGAAAAGAATCCATTTGATACCACTTTGTAACATCCCGGATCCGGGTGCCACTCAACGGGTGCCCCGAACCCGGTTGGTCACATGACCTCAAGCGCATTTCCTCAAAAACCAGAGGCTGTTGACTAGAAGCGATGACCCAGGTCTGATAGTGGGGAAACTATTCCCTCATTTTTCAAAGTGTAGCACAGCGGAATAATAAAAATATTCAACAACAACGGAAGCAATAAACCATACACATTTAAAATAAACAACTGAAGTAAAAGATAACCAACAGTTATATAGATAATGATGCAACATGTCTCAATTTCTAAGAAAATAGCCAGAACATGTTACACAACAATACAGTATAGTACAATACAGAGTACAACAAAACAAAACAAAACAGTCGGTAGAATCGCGAGCCTAAGCCAGGTCCCATGCTCCCCAACTCCTCAGCAGCAATCAAGTACCTGTATAGGGACCCTTGCCCTTATCCACACCTGTAGAAATGTAATCTGTTTAGGCTGAATACATGACCCAAACAGGGTGTGAGAAATAAATCCTAGTAGGCACCCACCAAAGGCATGTGCCCAACTCTGTGAAAATATGCAACAACAGTGTGCATTAGTAAAATGAAATAAACTAAGCAGTATTCAAAAGTAACTAACTTAACCAGTTATATTTCCATTTTATTATTCATTTAATCATTCAGTATAAAGAAAACCACTACAGTAAATTTTCTATGTAAAGAGTTACTGTCCTCAGACACGCAAACCCTTACCCTTAGGTAATCAGAATCTTGCCCTCAGGCATAACAGATATTGCTCTCAGGTGTACGAAGTGTCGCCTTAAGGCACATAAGTCACTGCCCTCAGGCATACGAAATGTTGCCCTCAGGCAAAATAGGAAGTTTCCCTCAGGCTAAGAAGTACCTTGCCCTCAGGCTAAATAAACAATGCCCTCAGGTAGAAAAGAACACTGCCATCAGGCGCAAGTAACCAGGCCATGCCCAACATGTAAATAAGAAATTTACATACAATTCCTATCAATGCAATTTAATAAACATTATTAAAATGGCATACCCTCAGGTATCCTGGACAAACGGAAAAACAGAGGAACGCACCCCTGGGGTGGTCCTAGTAGCGATCCCAAACAGTAGTTTATTATCACATTTAAATTACCTATACAATTATAGGTATTTAATTCAACAAGGCCTCAGCCATACGACACCCCCATTCATGGGCGCGTATCACAATGGTACACAAAACACACATTAGTTCGAAATTAAACACCAAGACACCTACCTTTAATGCCCCTAAATGGTATACACGAACGACGATTCCAAAAACGTCCAAGAATGACGTAGATCTAGGATAAGAAAATTCCCATTCAATCATAAATAACTCCCCCTAAGGAAGGAATTGGTAAGAACTACTCAAGGAGAGGAGAGGGATTACTCGTACGGTTCTAGGGAGATTGACGATGCAGAAAACGGATTCTCGGTACTTAATCTGGAGCTCCTCAAAGATTCGGTCATCCCTCCTGAGCCTCCCTCCGATTCTAAGCTTCCTCTATGAACAGAGGAGGCTACTGCCCATTTTAAGCGAGAAAAACAAAATACACAGCATGTACTCTCAAGTACACATCGTGTACTATCCATTTTTTAACTGTTCTTCTGGCGGCTTCTCACCAGCGTGGCACTTTTTATCTTTCTACATGGGTACATGGTGTGTATGCCTCTATACACGGTGTGTACTATAACCTAGCTGGCCACAGCCTTACTATTCGTCTGCCGACTGACTACACGGCGTGTAAATATCTACTACATAGCGTGTACTCGTTTTTTACACCCTTCGTCGCCGACATGGCTACACACCATGTGTACTCATTTTACATGGCCACAAGTACACAGCGTGTGGAAAAGTACACGGCGTGTACTTCCAAAATTTAGGATTGTTCCCCATTTTCCTAATTTTCTCAAAAAACCTAAGGAAAAGAGAAAAGAAGAAACTTGTACCACAAAAATAAGAACTGAGTTCTTACATCACAGGCCTCGACTAGTGGGCAGCAGGATGTTCCCAGTACCAGTCAGCCGCTAGTCCGGTCGACAGGGCCCACCATACCTCATGTCATAGAGCGACCTCCTATAAGTATAATTTCACACCTAGCGTGGAAGTACGATGTTCTTAAGAATATTTCCAGTATTCCAGCAAGACTCTCTATCCTTGAGGCCATTAACCTATCGTCATATATGCGTGTAGCCCTCACTGATGCTTTAAGAAGCCCCCTCCAGTTTGAGATGGAAGTAGAAGCCGCAGAAGCCTTCCATGATGAGGCAATCGAGAATGCTGAAGTCAGGACATCATCTCGTTCTCTGGAGAAGATGAAGGCTCTCCCACATAGGATCACATTCCCCCACTTTACATCTCTATCTAGTTCAATGGAATAGAGGTTCACTACTGTCTCATTCACACGGGCTCTGGGATCAACCAAATCCCAACTCGGACATTGCAAAAAGTGGGATTGTCTGAAGATGATCTGAGCCCCTCTGACCTAAGAATCCAAGGTTATGAGAGGATAGAACAGAAACCGGTCGGAAAGATCTGCCTGAAGACCTAGTTTGGTGGCCTAGTCACTATCACCGAATTTATGGTTGTCTCATAGGATACGGCCTACAATACGTTGATGGGCAGGATGTGGATCCACTTGCATACGGTGGTTCCCGCATCATATCGCTGGTGTCTCAAATACTCCCTTAATGGTCAAGTGGGAATGCTTCAAGATGATTTTTTTTCCTTTACATCTTCTAAATCCCTCTAACTAGATGCTAACTACTACAAGAGTAAGGACAAGAAAATTCATACTAATGAGGTTGAGCATGCCACAACAGTGACCGGCCCATGGACAGATCTAGATGACCCCTACGTCTTTCCAATCCACCAATTGGAGGCTATGACCTTGGACTTGGGAAAATTCTTCATTATTTCTAGGACAAGGGGGGAACACATTCTCAGGCCTAAGCAACGCCGAAAGAACACCTCGTACTCATATACAAATAAGTACCAAGTGATCCTAGATCCTCTTACCCCCATAAGGTATCGGGATGTCCGCCCCATGGAAATGGTTATACGTCATGTGTGCTTGTTCCATCAGGCTGGAATCAACCGGCTCAAGACAATGCGCCATTAATGCTTCGACATCATTAAGTGTGGCCCCTTGGGTCGAAGGCCAGATGGGATCAGATCAACAGCCTTCATCATTATGGTTGCGGCAGCACAAGAGTCCTCTAATGCAGTGACCACTACCGTTGAGGCTGGTACCAGCCTCCCATCCAGATCTACCGACTCAGAAGAAACTCCTCCCATCAAGGATTCCCCCTCCACAAGTGAATAAGAGGGTTTATAGGATACTCCTCCTGCCTTTGAGGAGGGAATTTCTACCACAATCGACGAGTTGGTACAGGTGAACCTCAGTAGTGAGTCAGACCCAAGACCCACATTGATCAGTGTCGACATGCCCCTTCAGGAGCAACGATAGTACATAGACTTCCTGAAACAACACCGCGATGTATTTTCCTAGAGTTATGATGAGATTTCAGGACTAGAGCCTCAGGTATCCATTCACCACCTCAGTCTCCGAGAAAATCATCGCGAGTTTAAGCAGCCTCCCAAAAAGATTCACCCTTCTCATAGTGACATGGTAGAGGTGGAAGTTGATAAGCTCATCAGAGCCAGGTTTGTTAAGGAGGTCCAGTACCCCAAATGGCTAGCCAATATTATGCCAGTAGGGAAGAAGAATGGATAGATTAGGGTCTGCATTGAATTCTGTGATCTCAACCGTCATTGTCCAAAGGATGATTTTCCCCTTCCTGTGACGAAGTTGTTGATTAATGCTATAGATGGATTCCAAGACCTCTCCTTCATGGATGGGTACTACAGTTGCAACTAGATCCGAATGGCCCCCGAGGAAGAGGAGTTCAGAGCCTTCAGGGAAGCACAAGGTAATTTCTGTTACCAATTCATGCCCTTTAGTTTAAAGAATGCAGGTGCCACCTACCAACGGGCTATGCATTGCATATATAAGTCGATTCTTGGAACGTTGGTGGAATGATATGTGAATGATCTGGTGTTCAAATCTCACCAGTGTCAGGACCATATCAAAGACCTTGAGAAAGTGTTCAGCTTCGTCTGTTCCCATCACCAGAAGATGAACCCATTAAAGTGTGCCTTCGGGGTCACCTCTGGAAAGTTTCTCATCTTCGTTGTTTGATACAGGGGCATTGAGATCGACCCATAGAAGATAAAGGCCATTAGCCAGATGTTTCCTTCAAGAAACATTCAAAAGCTTTGATGTTTCCAAGGCCACTTAACCTACATATGTTGATTCATTGCAAATCTGGCCGGCAAGTGTAATCCCTTTTCTCAACTCATGAAGAAATTCACACTCTATGAGTGGGATGAAGAATTTCATACTGCATTTGAGGAGATCAAGTAGTATCTGCTCCATCCTCCTTTCTTAATGCCACTAGTCTCCGGAAATCCATTGGTCCTTTATGTGACTTCCCTGGAATGATCTCTCGGCACCCTTCTCGCCCATAAGAACAAGGAGGGGATGGAGAATATCCTTTACTACCTTAGAGGAATGCTCCTAGATATGGAGACCATATACTTCCCCATTGAAAAGAGATGCATTGCGCTGGTATTCACAGTAAAGAAATTGTGACATTACCTGCAGCACCACGAGGTACAGCTGGTGTCCCAGGTAGATCCACTGAAGTACATCTTGAACCATCCCATGTTGACAAGCCATCAAGCTCGGTGGGCGGTAATTCTCCAGCAGTTCGATATTAGGTTTTTCCCTCAGAAATCTATTAAGGGGAAAGCATTGGTGGATTTCCTTTCTACTTATCTGGCTCCTACTGACCAGTCCTTGAATCTCGATTTCCCCAATGAGGTAATCCTCTCGGTGGACCAAGACATGTCATGCTGGTAGATGCACTTCGATGGTGCTTCCCGAAACCCCACTGGTAGGAGGCTAAATGACCCCGGGCTCAACAGAGTAGGCTTGGGTATCATCTTCATTACCCTAGCACAATGCATCCTTCCATACTCATTCTTGTTGTTAGAAGGCTGCACCAACAATGAAGCAGAGTATCAGGCTCTCATCACTGGCCTCGAGCTGGCTCTTGAGATTGATGTGCCCCACCTGCCTGTGAAATGGGACTCTAAACTAGTCATCAAATAGATCAACGGTGACTATGTAGTCAGGAATCCAGAGCTTGTACCATTGTTGGGATGCACTCTCCAGCTAATGGCATAGTTCCCATCTCGTCCAGAATTCACTCATGTTCCTCGATCTTAGAATGGTCAAGATGACGCCCTGACTGGCCTGGCTGCATCACTTACGGAACCCAAGCTGGATGATCTGATTATTCACGTGGCACATCAAAGATTCATTGCTCTTATCACCCCAGATGACGATGGTGTCCTTCAAGTGATCCATCTTACCGCTGGAGCCTCCACGTCAGGACCCCCAGACCCAGTGATTGAAGTGACTCCTGACTAGAGAGCCCCCGTTGTTGAGTATCTCCAAAATGGTTACCTCCCGGCTGATCGGGATGAACGCGAGAGAATCTGATGCCATGCATTGAATTTCACCCTCTAGGATGGCCCTGGCCATGAGAAAATCATCTATAAGCATGGTTTTGATGGGTTTTTCCTCCATTTCATTCAAGGAGTTGAGATTTCTCAGGTCATGCAAGAGGTTCAATCCGGTTCCTGCGAGGCTCATCAGACCGGGCTGAAGTTATCTCACCAGATCCATAGATTGGGGTACTTATGGCCCTCCTTGATTAATGACTGCATCGAGTTTTCCAAAAGATTCCATGCATTCTAGATTCATGCTAACTTCATGCATCGGCTGCCAGAACCTCTTCACTCCACCAAGTACTCTTGGCCATTTGCGGTGTGGGGACTCGATGTCGTGGGACCATATCCACCGGTGATATCTCACCAGTGCAGGTTCATCTGACTACCATAGATTTATTCTCCAAGTGGGTAGAGGAAGTTCCACTCAAATAGGTCAAGGCCCATTCCATCATTGACTTTGTGATCTCCAACATCATCTACCAATTTGGGGTCCCTCATGCCATCCTCACCGATAACAGAACGAACTTTTGAGCGGCTGAGTTGAAGAAATTGTACGCTAAGTACAACATCCGTTCTAACCATACCTATCACTATCATGAACAAGCAAATGGACATATCGAGGCGTTCAAAAAGACCCTATTTAACATTATGTATAAAATTGTTGGTCAAAATAAGAAGATTTGGCTGGTCAAGCTCCCCAATTCCCTTTGGGCTTGTCGGATGATGACTCGCAATTCCACCCAGGTGACCCCATATTCCTTGGTGTATGGGATGGAGGTCGTCCTTCCCATAGAGATTCAATTTCCATCATTGCGTATAGAAGTCTATGATTAGCAAGCATGATATAAAGTAGTCGTAATCCATCTGGCAGAGTTGGAAGCGCTCGACGATAACAAGCTTCATGCCATACATAATCTGGAAAGGCATCAGAACAAGATAGCCAGGGCTTTCAATAATAAAGTTCGCCTTCATTCCTTCTAGCAAGGTGACTTGGTATTGGCCTTGAGGGCGCCAATGATACCTTCCAGAAAACCACCCAAGTTGGAGCCCAAATGGTAAGGACCTTACATCATTCACAAGGTTTATTCCAATGGAACATACTCACTAGTTACCATGGATGGTGAGTGTATAACTCCTCCCACCAATGTTAAGTTCCTCAAGAAATACTTTGCTTGAGCTCTCCAGTCCCACGTGACCATAAACTATATGGTCCAGTATGACCTTAAACTGTACGGTCCTGTACTACCTCAAAGTGTTGGTCCTACACAACCCTAAACTGCATGATGGTCCAGCATGACCTTAAACTGTTCAGTCCTACATGAATTTAAACTATGCATCGTCCTATATGACGTTAAACTGTATCTTAAGAACTACGTATGGCTTGATTCCCATCCTCATGGGATACATAGGAATGCTCAGATGCCTCATCTTGAGTCCAACCCCATCTCCCTCTTTGACTATCCCTTCCTGGGAATAGTTCTTTTGGGGTATCCCACATGGCTTTATGTAGGCTTCTTTGGCCCCACCCATGTCAAGGTTACAATGATTGCATCATGTGCTCTCCTTCGTTCTTCTAATCCTCCCATGTCCTTACTGCATGACGCTAAACTACATGGCCTTTTCAGAACTATGTGTGGCTTGATTCCCATCCTCATGGAATATGTAGGACCGCCTAGACATTTCATCTGTAGGACCAGCCCCAAAATTTAGGGACCTTCCATTGGGAAGAAACACATGGTGTGGAGCATGTATTTTCTCTCATTCACGTCAAGTTCAACATGATCATACCATTTATCTCTCTCCCCTGAAGATCTTTGTCTCTTCTCTTGTCCAACTTGAGTTGAGATTGCATGGGAACGTTTATGATTTATAACCACATCATTTGGGTTCTCATTATCTTTCACATCCAAAGGGGCCCCCGAACGATAAAGATACTTAGCCCAAGGGCTCTCCTATCATTTCAGGCCAACACCATCAAGGGTTTTAAACAAAAAATAAATACAAGTCCCGGATTAAGAATATGGTCAGTGGTCGACACCCATTTTTTGTTCCCATTTCGGGTCACACGATATAGATACTGTGTTTTGAATCTGGTCAACACCTATCTTCAGTCATTGTCGCCACCCCCATATGTCCCAAACATGGAGCAGTGGATCATTTTACCTCATCGTCTCTAAAAATCTTGGTCTTCTTTGAGAAGGAGAGTAATTATAGATGTCAGACCCTTATGTGATGGGGAAAGCCTAATCCTACTCCTTGTTTCCCACACAGATCATTGCTCGCGTGGGATTAGGAGTTATGAAGGAAGTTCCTGCATGAGAGGTCATCTGACTACAATTAGCCTGGCCTTAGGTCCTTCGCCCCCTTTCGGGCCCTTATCCCAAGTTCTCATTCAGGATTGTGTGTTGCGGAATGGGATCACATCCTCATTCATGTCAGGTTATTTTTCGATGCCACACATATCCCCTTGGGATATCCCTTCCTTCATTTATCATCTGTCCCGTAAGAAAAGGTCCTACCATGCTCGACATGACCCATCATTTGGGTTTCTGTCACCCTTTATATCCAGAAGGGCCCTCGAATGGCATGGATGCTTGGACCAGGGGATCTCCTACCATTACGATCTAATTCCCTCAAGGATTGCGAGTGGAAAGTTGATACAAGTCCCATGTTGCGAATCAGGTCAACATTCAATGTTCAATTTTTCACCCCTTCTGATCACATAAGGGTGGATACTATGTTGGGAACCTGGTAAACAGTCATCCTCTATCATCATTGCCGCTTTTTGGTATTCCATATGCATGATGATTTTCTTTCTTTGTACCACGCATATGACATTAAACTAGGGTCATACACGCCCCTCATTAGGGTATCTAGCCCTTATTTGTGTCGTCCCTTTCCCAGAACTACGTGTGTCTTGATTCCCACTCTCATGGGATACGTAGGACTACTTGAACGTCTAGTCTTCAGGTCCAGCCCCATCTCATAGAAACCTCCCTATCATTTTGGCCCCTTGGACCATGTTCTTTCAGAAGATGGGTTTACAGTGTGGTATGGACTCGCATCCTCATTCACGTCGGGTTTATAACGACCACGCCGCATACCTATCTCTCTCGAGAGAGAGAAACCTTCACTCCCTTTACCTACTTTCATTTCTTTGATTCAGATGCCCTTAAGTCAGGTCCCTCTACCCTCTTCGGTGATCCACCAATTGGTCCATGAGTACTCTGGTCTAGAACCTGGAGTGTCAGATACAACCTAGACATTTTTTCACCCATTTTTCAAGCTTCAGGTTCCCCTCCATTTGGGCTTCCATTATCTTTCACATCCAAAGGGACCCCCCCCCCCCCCCAAGTGGCATGGATGCTAGTCCGAAGCACTCTCCTACCATTAGGGGCCAACGTAATCGAGGGTTTTAGACAAAAAATCGATACAAGTCTCGTGTTGCAAATATGGTCAGCGGTCGATGCTCATTTGTTGTTCCCATTTCAGGGCACACGATATGGATGTTGTGTTTCGAACACAGTAAACAGTCATCCTCCATCATCACGCCAGCCCCTTCAAGCCTTGAATATTGGTTACATGATTAACATTATTTTCCACCCCATCATGTCCAGATGGAATTTTGACACTCCTGGAACTATCCCTCAGTGTCCATTTGCACATTATGAGGACAAAAGCCATAGTAAAGGCATCATTTGGGGCTCCACAACGACTTCCCTTTGGCATGCATTCCAAGTATTTCAAAAACCTCTTCTGCCCTTGTTTCCCACACCGAGTTTAACTCACATGGTCTTAGGGATCAGGTTGAGGTCTGCATTTATTTGAAAGGATTATGCTTCTCTATGGTCTGAGCTATAATACATTAAACTAAGATCTCTTTTAGAACTATGTATGGCTTGATTCCCATTCCCATGGAATACGTAGGAATTCCCGGACATCTCTTCTTTGTGTCCATATCGAGTTCCACTAATTTACTTCTTCTGTTCTTCCTTCTGGGATCTGACTCTTATAGGACTACGTGGCATGGCACATTTGGGCTTATACCCTCATTTACATCGGGTTTGCATTAGCCACACCATGGATGCCCCTTTTTAGGAGTTATCCCCCCCTATTTCCTGTCCCACATGTCATTAAATTATATGTTGTCCTGCATGACATTAAAAGGAACCTTCAAGAACTACGTGTGGCTTGATTCCCATCCTCACGAGATACGTAGGAACACTCGGACATCTCATCTTCGGGTCTAGCTCAACTGGGAGCTAATTTATCCTACCCCTTATTCTCTAACCTTTCTTGGCCCCTTGTCCCAAGGTTTCCTCCTCAGAATCAGGCACTATAGGATGTGGACCTCATCCTCATTCACATCGGGTATGCTTTATCACACCGTGCACATTCCCTCTAGAACCTCATCTCTCCTATATATTTCTGAGCCATATGACTTTAAACTATGATTCCTCGTCCCACATGACTTTAAACTATTCTGTCTATACCACATGACATTAAAGTGCATGGCTGGTCCCATCACATGACCCTAAACTATGACATTATCATCCTGGCCGCACGATGAAAAATGACACTGCACCATGATATCCTCACTCAAGGGGGCATCATGTTTGGTATCGCTCACACACCATACCATTTGTCAATGCCAGAATACAGATTGATTCCTGTGGTGTACCTATACTTTCTATTCTAGGTCCATTTCTCAAAAAGAAACAGACATTCATCCTAAAGGACAAACAAGATCTATCAAATACTGCTTATTTCGGTGCAAGGGTCAGACCCGCACAACCTTATTATCTCTAACACTGGTTTCCTAATGTGTATCTCATAGAACTACATATGGCTTGATTCCCATCCTCATAGGATACGTAGGAACACCCTTGCACTTTTCCTCGGGCCCAGCCTAACTTTTTTTTTGGTCCCTCCACCTAAAAGCACCCCCAAGAAACACATGGTGATCTGGAATCCAAGTCCTCATTCACGTCAAGTTTCGAAAAGGTTGTACCATGTGCCTCCCAGGTCTTTTCTCCACATAGTTAGAGCTCTAAGACCTTAAACTAAGATCTCTTTCAGAACTATGTATGGCTTGATTCACATCCTTGTGGGATATGTAGGAATGCCTAGACACATTATCTATAGGTGCAGCCCTAGAAATATGAAATCTTATCCCCCCTCTTTCGACCCCTCAGCCTGAACTCTTTCGAGAACGCGTGGTGTGGTGAAGACTCCTTATGTCCTCATTCACGTCGGGTTTGTAGCTATCGCACCACATACTCCCTGGGTTCTCCCCTTTCACCCCTCATCATATCGTATGATGTTAAACTACACGACCCCACATGTCCTTCATGTATGACAGTAAACCGTGATTCTACCCTGAACAAGTTCAGAATTTCCCATGTTAATCATGGGATGCACCATATCCCTTTCCAAAGAGGTCCTTCTTGGAAGTATGTTTGATCCTTGATCAGACAGATACACCCACCTAATGTGTTTCCACCATGGTGGCATGATTTCAAGAGTATTGGACTCTATTTGAACAACCCATCACTCCAACTCCATGCTTTGCATGTCCTTCATTCGGAACCTCATCCCCTTTTCACGTCTAAGAGAACCCCCTACCAGTATGGATGCTCAGCTTATGGCTAGCCTACTGTCCCGGGCTAATGTTTTGGAAGACTAATGGATGGAATTCTGAGTCAGGCCCCGTGTTTCAAACATGGTCAGCAGTCGGTCCTCGTTTGGTGTCCCCGTTTCAAGCTAATGCAATACAGATATTGTGTTTCGAACATGGTCAACAGTTATCCTTTATTGTCATGCCACCCCCACAGTGTTCTAAATCTAGGGTATCATGATTCACACTTTTCACTCCCCTATGTATGGATTAATTCTAATACCCCTAGTGTTGCCCCACTTTTGCGCTAGAGAACATTCGGGCCTCTCTCATTTCTTACCAGAAATTTGAGTTGGTTGTTCAAAACTCAGGTGCCCGAAGCTTGGTTGGAACTCATGTATTCAAATGAAGTAATAGTACAATCATCCCTTGTTTCTCACATCGGGCATGACCCACGTGAGCTTAGGAATGGATTTATATTTATTTCATGATAGTTGTTGAAATACATTGAACCAAATGAACAAGTAAATAAATCTATTCATACATGAAGTTTAGAACAAGAGGCAGTAAAAAGAAATGAGTTTATGAGTTTGACCAAAATAGGGCCCTTAAGGATCAGCATCTTGGATAAATAACTCTAGCACTGCTACCTTTTGGCTTGTGGCCTCCAGGATTGCCTCCCACCCCCGGAGAAACTTCTCTTCATCAGTGGCCACAGATTATAGTTCAATAACCCTAGTCTGTTCTTGCACCTATTTAGTTTGAAGTGAAATCATTTGGTGACCCACTTCCACTAGCTTCTCTTGGGCATCCGCTAGCTGAGCCCTCAATTGCTCAACAAGTTCAGAACAGTTTTCAATGAATAACTCCTTTTCTTTTTCCTGTTCTTCAAGGCATCGGACCTCTTGTTCCGCCTTCAGGAATGCTTGGGTACTCCTTGAATCTTTCTGAAACTGGGAAATGTTGAAGCGTTGGTCACTCTCACGTAGCTTCTCATCCATGTAGTTTCGGATAGTCGAATAAAGACATTGAGCATACACCCCCCTAGCATAGAGAAAGTGCAGTCAAGTGTGGAGTGATCCCATCTGTTTTAGCCATTCTATCTGAGGCTGACCGAGAAAGAGCTTGATACACTTCCACCCTTTGTGTTGCGTCATACGGCTCTCATCGGCCACCTCCGGATCAAAATAATCTATCTCCTCAGGATCTTTAGGCCGATAGTTGGGGAAAGAATCCAAGAGATCAGTGGAAAGGTCTTTTTCGGGTATTCCTCCTAAGGGGTTAGGCTCTTCAACACCTGGGTGACCTTCCTCTCTCGCCTTGGTGTCTGCAGCTACTTCACCAACTTCAGGCCCCACCCTAGCATTAATGTCGCTAATATCCAAAGCTATTTTCTCATCGAATGCATGGTCTGGCTTGGTTTGAGAAGTGTGCTCTGAATTTACCGGCACATTTACGATTGAATCACTCGTGGATGGTCTGGATTCAGCGGCATACTAAGCCTCTAATGTCGTGATTACTGCACAAATAATGAACGCATTGATCAGTTGGGTTCTCTAACATCCAATACAATTATTCAAGTGATAAAACTTACAAGAACTTAGTGCATCGGCCTCTGGTGTTCTCACCGCCATAGGAGCAATCACGGTGGGGGATCCCTCAGCACTCATTAGCTCAATAATGGGTGTCAGCTCCCCACCATGTTTTGTTGGTACTTCCTCCCCCCCTTCAGATAGAGCTTCTTGATCGACTCCAATATGCACCTGAGCAGGATGAAGAAATCCAATTGAAATCACAAAAAAAAAAGAGAAGAAGAAAAGGGGAGGGTAGGATGGATAAGGAATGAGGCATACCTCAAGTAGCCCAGTTATGTCCGTATCAGAGCCAATAATCTCGCCACTCTCCTGAAGGATCCCTTGGTGGGCTGTCCCTTGAGACCCTCCACCTCTAAGCTCCTCTTCATCTTCCCCCACTTCTTCTCCCTCTCATTCTTCCCCCTCCTCTTCTGAATCATTTCCCTCTAGATCCTTTTCACTATCATCATCCTCAGACGACATCTTTTCTAGATCATTCTCCTAACCAAGCATTACCTTCACCAAGAAAGGTGGTTCCTCATGCTGACCCCATTGATGTGCATACACATCCATGGATATTAGGTACGCGTGTTGTCAATGGAAGTTAACCTTGTCATCAACCCAGATGAGTCCATCCTCTGGCAGTTGGATCCCATCTCATACTATTTTTTTCCAGAGGGATTCGACGCCCATCAACTAATGTAGGTTCAACTAGGCTGACCACAGGTCCAGGAAGATTGGATCATTGTAATGTTGAAGTAGATACCTTATTTTCTTTTAGGTAAGCTCCCTGACCATGCCGTGAGCCCCTCTCCCCCTAGTTGATGAGGGCAGGGCCACACCGTATGACGTTCCCACTACTGTAGTCCCGGCCTATGCAGACCCAGTTGCCCGACTTGCTTTTGTCCTTTCCTCCCCAATAGCACCCTATCTACTCTCTCGCTGCCCATGTTCTACACTGGATACCTTGAGATGACAAACTCACTTCTGGAAAAGTTCCTCAGGGTATGCTATGGACCAATGTTTGGCATATTCTGTCGAGAGACCAGCATCAACTCTGGTGGGGGGAAGGGTAATGACGTCACTAGAGCCATGAGTTGTAAACATTAGCCATATTTGAAAAATAATGCAGGGGTGCCTCTCCTCCCGAACATTTTTATACACTTTCTTTTGCATCCTCTGGAGGCATCCAAACTGCCTGGAAAATATTGATGGCACGTAGGGCTCACAAAGGACCTTCCCATAAACCCGGGCCACAAGCACCCCACATTTGACGATTTGGAAGTATTCCCTTTACTCTAGTGAGCCTTGCCCATTTTATATCATTTGGCCAGTCAGAGTGGGGAATGGACTAAAAGTAAAATTGGTATAATTTCCGATTATGATCCTCACCCCCTCCTCATTGAGTGTCAACGGCATTACCCCGACAATATTCAGCAAGGAAGGTATCAGGTCGTTACCCGGGGGCAAATGGCATTTGGAAAGGTATATTCGCCGCAATGATCCGTGATCCATCCATGAAAGATATGGAAGGGGCCAAAGATCCTCCTCGGTGATCCCCCTCTCGAAATGTGCCCCAGAATGGCATACAAACAGGCTAACACGGGGACTCCCAAGTTGAACCTCTGATTAGCATCTATGATGCTAGCCATCACCAATGTCGCTGGACAAACTCCCATCCTTGTGTCCCTCACTAGTAGGATCAACCCACTCAAGAAGGTTGCAAGAAATCTAGAATACCATACGTTTGGGTCCCGAAAGTTGATGATATGCGCATAATGAAGGGATAAGAAGATAATGAGATGTTTGATTTTATTCATGAGCTCATGATTGATATAAGGACTAAGTGATATCATGGTTTGAGTATATAAAATTTTGAGGATTTTGGAATGTGGAAAGTGTTAACTTTTAACTGCATTCATGTTTTCACTAAGGTTCAATGGGTATTCATTCTTCAAGAGAATACATGATTAATGTATTCAAATGTTTTTAATTTGACAAACAAAATATATCTTATGATATATGGTGGATAAATGATGGCATTCACATGATTGTTATGTGAAATTTCAAGTAATCATTTTCTTTATACTATGAGCTTGGACCGATGTATTTTAGATAAGCCTAAAGATTGGAATGGATTATGTTGGATATAAGTTAGTATTTTTTTAAGGATAGAACTTTTTTAGATATTATTGATGGGATGTTATAGTAATGTAGTTTTAGAAAAAGGACAACTTGCAGGATGGGTGACAGCCCATCATGTCGGACAAGGCTGTGGGAATCGAACCCACAACTAAAGTGCAACTGGCCTTTATCGCATACCAATGGCCTACAGGAAGTCCCTGGTTAGTAGAAACTAGTTTTATTTTATTAATCGGTATGATATATGAAGTATAAGTTCATTTTTGGAATCGTATATGATTAACCTCACCATAGATGGACTTATGTATATTTGATAACTTTTGAAAACCTTTTGTTTGAAACAGATGGAATGACTCATCATTCTATCACATGACCTATTAAAACTTCGCGAATAACAAATTCAACTTCATTTCTTTAATAGATGAAGTGGAAATTGTTCAAAGCACGAACAATAGTGAGATTGTACCAAAATCAAGCAAGTATTTCTTCTAAATAAAAATTTTCAACTTTAGGGAAATGATATTGAAAACCAAAAATGTTGTCCTAGTACTCTTATATCTAATGAATCAGATGGTACCTTAGATCATCACAAATTTATGGCTTTGTTATTGATGGCTTTTTCATAGCCATGTTCTCTACCACTCTCCAACAGAACTTTATGGTTAGATTTTTCTTCCATATCCATATTTTCACCTATGTTCTCCTATATGGAAACCCAGTGATGAGTTACATTGGGTAATCATTATGTTTCATACTTTAGTTTTTAAAATTGATTTTTAGTATTCCTTTTTACGATGTGGGTTTCTATAAATAGTAAACGATTTATAACTCTGACGAATTTCGAGGGCGAAATTCATTTTATGGGGGGTAGAATGTAACAACCTGATATTTTATAAGATACATTCTTTTTAATTTCATTAATATCTTCTGTTGTACGATTAGAAGATTTTATTCCGAGTTTCCAAAGACACTAAACTATTTAGGTACTTGTGTGTCTGTTTTTGTTATGTATTAAGTATTCCACAAAAGTAATGTAATGTCCATGTATGTCAAGCTTCGGGCCTCTAAAGTTTGTATCAGAGAAAGGTTTATTTAACCTTTGGAAACTAGGATGCGAAAACGTCAGTGAGATCCCTAGAGATATTTCTAAGGTATGTCTAGGGATGTCCCTAAGGATAAGTATACATATAGGATATAGTCCTAAAACTATGGTAATGATATTATAATTTAACCTAAGATGTTAGATATTGAGGGTACTCCCCCTTTACTATGTTGTTTTCTCTAGCAAGATTTTTGCCTCTCACAGAATTCTTTTTGTGTTTTATGTCAATGGAGGGAACCAGAAGGAATTTGGTTAACATTGAATCCAATGGACAAATTAGTGACTATGAGCAACAAAATTTTGTAATGCCTAGAGAGAAAGATATTGTGATTATGCCGAATCAGTCATCGCGATATATGATTAACAAGGTGAAATTTAGTGGTATGCCTAATTCATAAAATAAGATGAAGATAGACTTTTATACATCTTTACATGTTTAGGAGCATAAAGAAAGGAAGATTGAGATTTCTAAAGAAGGGAAGAATAACCTTGATGAATACCTCAAATGGAGGGACAGATGTTATCTGTGTGGAGAAAAGGGTCACAGTGTGACAGACTGTTATGAAGTTCAATGTCTTATTTGTGGAGAACATGGGCATTACCCAACTCAATGCCCTGACCTAAAAATTTACTTCTAAATCAAGGAAGAAATTATTCTAGGACAATCATTGAAGAGGATGTATTGAAGTGTTTATGTATTAGTATTCAAGAATAATGTTGTTGAGGTACTTGTATGGTTTATTAGAATATTTTTGTATTAGTCTATTGTGGTTTTCAATAATTTTATGGTACCGGTAACCATGAAAAGTGATTCAAATATTTTGGAAAGCAGATGATATGCGCATAATGAAGGGATAAGAAGATAATGAGATGTTTGATTGTATTCATGATCTCATGATTTATATAAGGACTAAGTGATATCATGGTTTGAGTATATAGAATTTTCAGGATTTTGGAATGTGGAAAGTGTTAAATTTTAACTACATTCATGTTTTCACTAAGGTTCAATGGGTATTCATTCTTCAAGAGAATACATGATTAAGGTATTCACATGTTTGTAATTTGACCAACAAAATATATCTTATGATATATGGTGGATAAATGATGGCATTCACGTGATTGTTATGTGACATTTCAAGTAATCATTTTCTTTATACTATGCGCTTGGACCGATGTATTTTAGATAAGCCTAAATATTGCAATAGATTATGTTGGACATAAGTTAGTATTGTTTAAGGATAGAACTTTTTTCGATATTATTGATGGGATGTTATAGTAATGTAATTTTAGAAAAAGGACAAACTGCAGGACGGGCGACAGCCCATCGCGTTGGACAAGGCTGTGGGAATCGAATCCACAACTGAAGTGTGACTGGCCTTTATCACATACCAATGGCCTACAGGAAGTCCCTGGTTTGTAGAAACTAGTTTTATTTTATTAAGCGGTATGATATATGAAGTATAAGTTCATTTTTGGTATCGTATATGATTAACCACACCATAGATGGACTTATGTATATTTGATAACTTTTGCAAACCTTTTGTTTGAAACAGATGGAATGACCCATCATTCTATCACATGACCTGTTAACACTTCATGAATAACAAATTCAAATTCATTTCATTAAGAGATGAAGTGGAAATTGTTCAAAGCACGAACAACAGTGAGATTGTACCAAAATCAAGCAAGTATTTCTTCTAATTAAAAATTTTCAACTTTAGGAAAATGATATTGAAAACCAAAAATGTTGTCCTAGTGATCTTATATCCGATGAATCAGATGGTACCTTAGATCATCACAAATTTATGGCTTTGTTATTGATGGATTTTTCATAGCCATGTTCTCTACCACTCTCCAACAGAACTTAATGGTTAGATTTTTCTTCCATATCCATATTTTTACCTATGTTCTCCTATATGAAAACCCAGTGATGAGTTACTTTGGGTAATCATTATGTTTCATACTTTAGTTTTTAAAATTAAGTTTTAGTATTCCTTTTTACGATGTGGGTTTCAATAAATAGTAAATTATTTATAACCCCGACGAATTTCGAGGGCGAAATTCATTTTAAGGGGGATAGAATGTAACAACCTGAGATTTCATAAGATACATTATTTTTAATTTCATTTATATCTTCTGTTGTACAATACACCAAGATTATCATGTGCTATACGCAACATTGTATTATCTTGCAGTATACACAACACTAATCTTGGATCGTGTTACATACAATTTCAAGTTTATTTGATATTAGTTATTCTACGCAACATTGAGTGTATATATATATATATATATATTAAATTTATAAATGAAATATGGTTTTATTTTGTTATATGAAACAACAAAGGAGTCTTTCACTATACTCACCCCTGACTTGGCTTGCATTACACGCAATCGCGACCTTCTTCGATAGCGTGTGTTGTACACAATACCGGGTTTCAGTAAACAACGATATATGGTTATAATATTATTATAAACTAGACGTTATGAATAGTATTAACTTCATTTTGAATTTTATAAAATTATTATTCATCTTACACATTTTATAGAACATGGTATGAGAACAAAATAAATTTTTCGGGTAAAATAAGTATTTTTCAAAAAATGCAGTTTTGCCGCCTTTTGATGGCGCACCCACTTTAAATCTAGTTTTTGACATGTTAATAAGTTCAATTTTACAAAATAAAATTATTCTTTGGAATAATGATATAAAATTTTACCTTTGATAAAATTTTCATTTTATTCTGATAAATTTCATATTTTAATGAATCGTAAAAACATGCTATATTTTAATTAAAAACAACTTTTTTTCATCGTAATAATTTATGTGGTTAAATTATAATATTGAATGGTATTAAAGTATAAATAGAATATATTTTTACCATTTAATATAATGTATGTCATTATCATTGATTTTACCTCGAATTCGTAGCTTAAATCAATTCAATCTTTTGTAATGTTTTAAACAAAAACCCATTTTCTTTCGACAACAGGATTAATTTTAATTTAATTTCTACAAATTATATGTATTAAATTTGGAAAAATAGATTCCATATTTGGAATCAGTGGGTCTAAATTATATTAATAGACTACTTTTTATTTTTGGGCATTATGAATAGTAACTACGAAAAATTTTATTTACCATAGGTAAAGGTAAATTGGGTAATTAAGGGTAAATATAAGATTATAAAATTACCCTAACACCATCCAAAATACTATTGGGTGACTAAAAGTAGACCCATATCACCTAAGGGTAGGATTAGAATCATTTAATGGACTTTTTTCCATGAAAATAACTTAATTATTATTAAAACGAAAGAAAGTGACAACATGTCACTCTCTTAAATCTTATAAGTATATTAATTTTAATTTAGTGATAAACTTCATGAAACATTGAACATCAATAGTATCCATAAATATAATGAAATTATATACATCATATGAATTTATTTATAATTTTTAGGGAATAAATAATTATCATTAATTTTGACACAATAGTGATGCAGAAATTGTTTATCTAGTGAAAAATCAAGAATATAGTTTTTATTAAACTAATAGTGACCATAAAAGGCACAAAACCCTGACCAAAACTTATTGGTCATGTAAATGTAAACCATAATCATTAAATGGTAGAATATTTTACCATTTTGATCCTTTTAAAAGTGATTATGACACTTATATTATTTTATTTTAAATGATGCCAATGTTGTCACCTTCATAATTTAATAAATATAACAATTTCAATATTGTGATTTTAATATGATAAATTCTAGTAAAAGTATTATTATTAAAGGTAATCTATTTATCTTCATAATAGGATTTTATTTTTAATTTTTATGCAAAAATATGTATATTAAATAATTATACAAAAATGATGTAGTAATTATTTTATTAAGAGATAAACCAAATAAATGGTATTAAAAATAATAAAATAAATATTATATGAAACATTTAATGTGATACACTAATTTTATAGATACATATTACCTTTTATTAATCTATTAAAGATTTTATTTAGAAAATATCTTTTGTATATATTTTATTTAAATTCAAATAAATGAATAGTGTCAAAATTGACACTATTGTTATATTATAAAAATAACATATTATAAAATTGTTTAAAAATCACAAAAATATTTAAAAATTATAAATTTAAATTTATATGGTATAAAATGTTATAAAGTATCCAATTATGGAAAATTCACAACAAATAAGTAATTATTTGTTATAATTTAAAATTTATAATGTTATTACCACAAATAAAATTAAATTGATTAAATAAGGATAAATCAAGTTGATAATGTTTAAAATAAATTCCTAACATGTCTAAATTTTATTGGTTGATGAGATTACAACCCTATATAATCTAATATTCTAATATGAGTCATTTTTTGGAAGCTTTTAACTGTATTTAGATTTATTATAAATTAATATTTTTAAGATTTCCAAAGGTGCCCCTCTCTTCCCTTATAAAAGGGTACCTCCTCCCTCTCTTCGTCAAACCAATTTGAGCATTTAAGATCGGCCAAACCCTGCCCATTTCCCTTCTCAACTTCCCAAGAGACATACTAGAGGTCCTGGTCTTCTTCAAAGACCAATTTTAGTACCCTAAGAGGAGTATTCAAAGAGGCGTGTCAAAGAAAAGGTAATATCTGTTACCGATTCTTTCAATTTTCTTTCTTCTTCAACTTCTTCTTCTTTAGTTGTTTCATTATGAAGTAATAACATAAGTATCCATAATATAATGATATGTTATTATAAATATGAAACAACCCTATTTCACCTTCTATCAATCCTATGGAAAACAAAATCACCGCGCGTGCGTACGTACGGAATACCGTCTCCACGTCGTGGTGTAATCTGTTTTTCCACCAACACCTTACATGGATGGGTATAATGGTGTAAAGAATAACTATATATGGTTATCTTAACATCATACTGACTCTGATATATTATACCATCCACTCCAATTCTATAATTATAGGAACGATATCATCACTCGTGCGTACGTACGGACTACCTTCTCCACGACGCGATGAGATTCATTCTCCATGATTAACCATACATGAATGATCATAAAGTTTATATAATGAATAATAATGAAATATATGAAATAATAATGCTACTGGATTTATGTATATATATATATATATATGTATGTCATCTATTTAGTTTCATCCAATTCAATAAGGAAACAAAAACAACGTTCAAGCATTCGTACGGTCTACCGTCTCCATGAATGGTGTATTTCAATCCTTTTATCGATATATAATATATATTTATATGATGAATATATAAATTATATATAAATCATCTTTTAAATTCTGGAATTATTTAAATTAGGATATAAGCAATAATATCAAGAAACGACAAGCCGAAACACATACGATAAATGAAATGATTTTACCCAAAATGCTACTTTAACATGGAATTTACAAAAGAACGGGTAATATAAAGTCATAAGTGAAACATATATGATATCATAAGAATTATTATGATTATGTAATAAGTCAATGACATTATTTAAATCATTCTACAGGAGTTTTAGAACCATACAAAGCATATCGGACCTAAGGTAAGGGATAATTTTTCAAATCTCATTTTTATCCGAGATTGCTTATTCGTAAGTATTTACTGGGGTTATTTCTATCATCCATGTCCATGTTTTATAAAAGTGTTTTCATGTATTTCTAAAGTCCTTTTTACCCATTTTTGACTTTTACTACATGGTATGTAAGGAATCTTTCTTTTGTTTACGTTATGAGGTACCTTTTTGACTTTTCCGGCAAAAGTACGAGAAGAATGTTTTTTTAACTTATATGGCACGAACATATATTTACGGTTTTATAAAGCATTGTTTTCATGAAGCTTACTCCAAAATATTTCATGACTATTTTGAACAAAATCATTTTCTTTTAAAATTTATTGACATTTTGTGAAAAGAGAATGATTTTGAAGAAAAAAGGATATTTTCCTCAAGAATTCATTTCAAGTCTTTTATCAAAACCATTTTTCATCTAAGATGACATTATTTCATATGTGTATGTTTCAAGTATCATGTATCTATGATTTACATGGTTTCTCTTTTATTATTATGAAATGATATCCATTTCTTTTATATGCATTATTTGATGATGGGATGATGTTTATGAAACCCATTTTATTGGGTTATTATGAATGATGTATGTTTATTTTGTGGCACAAGTAAGAATGATTTAATTATGAGATGGGTGGGACCTATATCTCCCTCCAATGAATTGGGTAAAGATTCATATCTCATGAGATAGAAATGGAGGGAACAGTAAATTAAACCGGTTCAGTAATACAGGACTGGAAGGAGGAGTGAACTCAATTCAGAAAGGGACTTTTTCCACTAAGATAGTCTTGGAAGAAATGCCTTGGCTACTATGGAAATCATATCATCTTCTTAATGGTTGACACAATTACATGTTTTATTCCCATTATATTTTATCATGATTGATATTCCCTTATGATATATTCCTTACGTACTTCCAAGATTCATGTCTTTGCTCAAGATTTTGATGTTTAGATTTTATATTCAAGTTTTTGCATTCAAATGTTTATAGATTGTTTTATGTTCTCTATGTTTACCCTTACTGGGAATTTGAGCTCACCCATTTTATGTTTTATTTTCCCCAGGATATAAAGAAAGGTTTTAGGTAAGAAAAAAAGGGGAAGATCTTTATTGGGAGATGTTGAAGATCTTTCACCACGATTAGAAGATTTTATTCCGAGTTTCCAAATACACTAAACTATTACGGTCCTTGTGTGTCTATTTTTTTTATGTAATAATTATTCTACAAAAGTAATGTAATGTCCATGTACGTCAAGATTCGGGCCTCTACAGTTGGTATCAGAGAGAGGTTTAGTCAACCTTTGGAAACTAGGATGCGAAAATGTTAGTGAGATCCCTAGAGATATTTCTAAGGTATGCCAAGGGATGTCCCTAAGGATAAGTGTACGTATAGGATATAGTCCTAAAACCATGGTAAAGATCTTAGAATTTAACTTAAGATGTTAGATATTGAGGGTACTCCCCCTTTACTATGTTGTTTTCCCTAGCATGATTTTTTCCTCTCACAGAATTCTTTTTGTGTTTCAAGTCAATGGAGGGAACCAGAAGGAATTCGGTTAACATTGAATCCAATGGAAAAATTAGTGACTATGAGCAACAAAATTTTGTAATGCCTAGAGAGAAAGATATTTTGATTATGCTGAATTATTCATCGCGAAATATGATTAACAAGGTAAAATTTAGTGGTATGCCTAATTCATCAAATAAGATGAAGATATACTTTTATGCATGTTCACATGTTGAGGAGCATAAATAAAGGAAGATTGAGATTTCTAAATAAGGGAAGAAGAAACTTTATGAATACCTCAAATGGAGGGGCAGATGTTATCTGTGTGGAGAAAAGGGTCATAGAGTGATAGACTATTATGAAGTTCAATGTCTTATTTGTGGAGAACATGGGAATTACTCAACTCAATGCCCTGACCTAAAAAGTTACTTCTAAATCAAGTAAGGAATTATTACAGGACAATCATTGAAGAGGATGGATTGAAGTGTTTATGTATTAGTATTCAAGAATAATGTTGTTGAGGTACTTTTATAGTTTATTAGAATATTTTTGTATTAGTCTATTGTGGTTTTCAATAATTTTATGGTACCGGTAACCATGAAAAGTGATTCAAATATTTTGGAAAGCAGATGATATACGCATAATGAAGGGATAAGAAGATAATGAGATGTTTGATTGTATTCATGAGCTCATGATTGATATAAGGACTAAGTGATATCATGGTTTGAGTATATAGAATTTTGAGGATTTTGGAATTTGGAAAGTGTTAACTTTTAACTGCATTCATGTTTTCACTAAGGTTCAATGGGTATTCATTCTTTAAGAGAATACATGATTAAGGTATTCACATGTTTTTAATTTGACCAACAAAATATATCTTATGATATATAGTGGATAAATGATGGCATTCACGTGATTGTTATGTGACATTTCAAGTAATCATTTTCTTTATACTATGAGCTTGGACCGATGTATTTTAGATAAGCCTAAATATTGGAATGGATTATGTTGGACATAAGTTAGTATTGTTTAAGGATAGAACTTTTTTCGATATTATTTATGGGATGTTATAGTAATGTAGTTTTAGAAAAAGGACAACCTACAGGACGGGTGACAACCCATCGCGTCGGACAAGGCCATGGGAATCGAACCCACCACTGAAGTGCGACTGGCCTTTATCGCATACCAATGGCCTATAGGAAGTCCCTGGTTAGTATAAACTAGTTTTATTTTATTAAGCGGTATGATATATGAAGTATAAGTTCATTTTTGGAATCGTATATGATTAACCTCACCATAGATGGACATATGTATATTTGATAACTTTTGCAAACCTTTTGTTTGAAACAAGTGAAATGACCCATCATTCTATCACATGACCTGTTAACACTTCACGAATAACAAATTCAACTTCATTTATTTAAGATATGAAGTGGAAATTGTTCAAAGCACGAACAATAGTGAGATTGTACCAAAATCAAGCAAGTATTTCTTCTAGTTAAAAATTTTCAAATTTAGGTAAATGATATTGAAAAAGAAAAATGTTATCCTAGTGCTCTTATATCCGATGAATAAGATGGTACCTTAGATCATCACAAATTTATGTCTTTGTGATTGATGGCTTTTTCATAGCCATGTTCTCTACAACTCTCCAACAGAACTTGATGGTTAGATTTTTCTTCCATATCCATATTTTCACCTATGTTCTCCTATATGTAAACCCAGTGATGAGTTACTTTGGGTAATAATTATGTTTCATACTTTAATTTTTAAAATTAAGTTTTAGTATTCCTTTTTACGATGTGGGTTTCTATAAATAGTAAACGATTTATAACCCCGACGAATTTCGAGGGAGAAATTCATTTTAAGGGGGGTAGAATGTAACAACCCGAGATTTTATAAGATACATTCTTTTTAATGTCATTCAAATCTTCTGTTGTAGGATACACTAAGATTATCATGTGCTATACGCAACACCGTATTAGTTTGCAGTATACACAACACTAATCTTGGATCGTGTTACACACAATTTCAAGTTTGTTTGATATTAGTTATTCTATGCAACATTGAGTGTATATATATATATATTAAATTTATAAATGAAATATGGTTGTATTTTGTTATATGCAACAACAAAGGAGTCTTTCACTATACGCAACCCTGACTTGGCTTGCATTACACGCAATCGCGACCTTCTTCGATAGCGTGTGTTGTACGCAATACCGGGTTTCACTAAACAACGATATATGGTTATAATATTATTATAAACTAGCTGTTATAAATAGTAATAACTTAATTTTGAATTTTATAAGATTATTATTCATCTTACACATTTTCTAGAACATGGTATGAGAATAAAATAAATTTTTCGGGTAAAATAAGTATTTTTCAAAAAATGCAGTTTTTCCACCTTTTGATGGAACACCCACTTTAAATCTAGTTTTTGACATGTTAATAAGTTCAATTTTACAAAATAAAATTATTATTTGGAATAATGATATAAAATTTTACCTTGGATAAAATTTTCATGTTATTCTGAAAACTTTCCATGAAAATAACTTAATTATTATTAAAACCAAAGAAAGTGACAACATGTCACTCTCTTAAATATTATAAGTATATTAATTTTAATTTAGTGATAAACTTCATGAAACTTCGAACATGAATAGTATCCAGAAAGATAATGAAATTATCTACATCATGTGAATTTATTTATAATTTTTAGTGATTAAATAAGTATCATTAATTTTGACACAATAGTGATGTAGAAATTGTTTATCTAGTGAAAAATCAAGAATATAGTTTTTATTAAACTAATAGTGACCATAAAATGCAAAAACCTCTGACCAAAACTTATTGGTCATGTAAATTTAAACCATAATCATCCAATTTTAGAATATTTCACCATTTAGAGCCTTATAAAATTTATTATGACACTTATATTATTTTATTTTAAATGATGCCAAAGTTGTCAACTTCATAATTTAATAAATATAGAAATTTAAATATTGTGATTTTAAGATTATAAATTCAAGTAAAAGTATTATTGTTAAATTTAATAGATTTATCTTTATCATAGGATTTTATTTTTAATTTTTATGCAACAAATAAGTATATTAAATAATTATACAAAAATGATGTAGTAATTATTTTATTAAGAGATAAACCAAATAAATGGTTTTACAAATAATAAAATAAATATTATATGAACTATTTAATGTTATACACTAATTTTATAGATACATATGACCTTTTATGAAATTATTAAAGCTTTTATTTCGAACATATATTCTGTATATATTTTATTTAAATTCAAATAAATGAATAGTGTCAAAATTGACACTATTGTTATTTTATAAAAATAACATATTATAAAATTGTTTAAAAATCACAAAAATATTTACAAATTATAAATTTAAATTTATATGGTATAAAATGTTATAAAATATCAAATTATGGACAATTCACAACACATAAGTAATTATGTGTTATAATTTAAAATTTATAATGTTAATACCACAAATAAAATAAAATTGATTAAATAAGGATAAATCAAGTTGATAATGTTTAAAATAAATTCCTAACATGTCTAAATTTTATTTGTTGATAAGATTACAATCCTATCGCATCTAATATTCTAATATGAGTGATTTTTGTAAGTTTTAAAGTGGGGTTATATTTATTATAAATTAATATTTTTGTGATTTCCAAAGGTGCCCCTCTCTTCCCTTATAAAAGGGCACCTCCTCCCTCTCCTCGTCACACCAATTTGAGCCTTTAAGATCGGGAAAAACCTGCCCATTTCCCTTATAAACTTCCCTAGAAACATCCTAGAGGTTCTGGTCTTCTTCAAAGACCAATTTTAGTACCCTAAGAAGAGTATTCAAAGAGGCGTGTCAAAGAAGAGGTAATATTCGTTACCGATTCTTTCAGTTTTCTTTCGTCTTCAACTTCTTCTTCTTTAGTTGTTTCATTATGAAGTAATAACATAAGTATCCCTCATATACTGATATGTTATTATAAATATGAAACAACCCTATTTCACCTTCTATCCATCCTACGGAAAACAAAATCACCGTGCGTGCGTACGTTCGGAATATCGTCTCCACGCCGTGGTGTAATCTGTTTTTCCACCAACACGTTACATGGATGGGTATAATGGTGTAAATAATAACTATATATGGTTATTATAACATCATACTGATTATTATATATTATACCATCCACTCCAATTCTATAATTATGGGAACGATATCATCCCTCGTGCGTACGTACGGACTACCGTCTCCACGACGCGATGAGATTCATTCTCCATGATTAACCATACATGAATGATCATAAAGTTTATATAATGAATAATAATGAAATATACGAAATAATAATTCTACTGGATTTATGTATATATATATTTATGTCATCTATTTAGTTTCATTCAATTCAATAAGGAAACGAAATAAGCATTCATGCGTACGTACGGTCTACCATCTCCATGAACGGTGTATTTCATTCATTTTATTGATCTATAATATATATGTATATGGTGAATATATATGTTATAAATAAATCATTTTTTACATTATGGAATTATTTAAATCAGGATATAAGTAACAATATCAAGAAACGACAAGTCGAAACACATACGATAAATGAAATGATTTTACCCAAAACGCTACTTTAACATGGAATTTACAAAAGAATGGGTAATATAAAGTCATATGTGAAACATATATGATATAATAACAATGAATAAGATTATTTGATAAGTCAATGACATTATTTAAATCATTATACAGGAGGTTCTGAACCATACGAAGCATATCAGACCTAAGGTAAGGGATAATTTTTCAAATCTAATTTTTATCCGAGATTGCTTATTCGTAAGTATTTACTGGGGTTATTTATATCATCCATGTCCATGTTTTATAAAAGTGTTTTCATGTATGTTTAAATTCTTTTTTACCCATTTTTGACTTTTACTACATGGTATGTAAGGAATATTTCTTTTGTTTATGTTACGAGGTACTTTTTTGACTTTTCCGGCAAAAGTACGAGAAGAATGTTTTTGTAACTTATACGGCACGAACAGATTTTTATGGTTTTATAAAGAATTGTTTTCATGAAGCTTCCTCCAAAATATTTCATGACTATTTTCAAAAAAATCATTTTCTTTTAAAATTTCTTGACATTTTGTGAAAAGAGAATGATTTTGCAGAAAAAAGGATATTTTCCTCAAGAATTCATTTCCAGTGTTTTATCAAAACCATTTTTCATATAAGATGACATTATTTCATATGTGTATGTTTCAAGTATCATGTCTTTATGATTTACATGGTTTCACTTTTCTTATTATGAAATTATATTCATTTCTTTTATATAGATAATTTGATGATGGGATGATGTTTATGAAACCCATTTTATTGGGTTATTATGAATGATGTATGTTTATTTTGTGGCACAAGTAAGAATGATTTCATTATGAGATGGGTGGGACCTATATATCCCTAAAATTCATTGGGTAAAGATTTATATCTCATGAGATAGACATGGATGGAACAGAAATTTAAACCAGTTCAGTAATACAGGACTGGAACGAGGAGTGAACTCGATTCAGAAAGGGACTTTGTCCACTAAGATGGTCTTGGCAGCAATGCCTTGGCTACTATGGAAATCATATCATGTGCTTAATGGTTTCCACAATTACATGTTTTATTCTCATTCTATTTTATCATGATTGATATTCCCTTATGATATATGTCTTACATACTTCCAAGATTCATGTCTTTTCTCAAGATTTTGATGTTTATATTTTATATTCAAGTTTTTGCATTCAAATGTTTATGGATTGTTTTATGTTCTCTATGTTTACCCTTACTGGGCATTTGAGCTCACCCCTTTTATGTTTTCTTTTCCCCAGGATATAAAGAATGGTTTTAGGTAAGAAAAAAAGGGGAAGATATTTATTGGGAGATGTTGAAGATCTTTCACCATGATTAGAGGATTTTATTCCGAGTTTCCAAAGACACTAAACTATTACGGTCCTTGTGTGTCTGTTTTTGTTATGTATTAAGTATTCCACAAAAGTAATGTAATGTCCATGTATGTCAAGCTTCGGGCCTCTACATGTTTTCACCATAGGGTTTTGGTTGAGGGAGCTCATGAGTATGGGGGTTTCCCCATAGAGATATTATCTAAGGAAG
>CAUJRU010003595.1:0-39230 GCA_963277665.1 Viscum album
TGATTAGTTTTATCCTGCTTCAATGAAGCCAATTTTTGAAATTCACGATCCTAAAATGTAACACCCCAAGATTTCATGGTGTGTTATTTCTTCAAAATAATTCAATAACTTTCACTACACACCACACTGGGTTCAAACACACAACTACTTACCAAACAAGCCATTCAAAAGAGGTTATGAATAGTATTAACTAAATTTTAAACTTTATATAATCCTTATAATTTTAGAATCCATATTATGAGTTTCTTAGAAATAATGTTAGAACAAATTCATTTTCAGTCTTGCACTTTTAACAACTTTTAATAGTGAACCCTTTTTAAATCCAATATTTTAAACTTTTATATATTCAATTTGACTAAAAAAATTACTTTTCAGAATGGGTACATCAAAAATTTACAATGAAACATCCCAATCTTCCACGGTACGCTTTCCTTTGAATAATATAGTAGCGTGTCTTGTACGCAACTTCGAGTTCTAACACACACCACAACCAATCAAACTAGCCGTTATGAACAGTAATGCGTAATTTTTGAAAGTATTTATATATTATATTTCAAAATGGACTTCATTTTTGGATTCGTAAAATCGAAATTATCCTAAGATGAATTTTTGGTATTTTTCTTAGAACATCCAATTTTTATGAATAGTGAAAAATACATAAAAACAACTTTTTTAACCAAATAATTTATAGTGATAAATTATATTATTGAGTGGTTTAAAATTATAATTAGAATATATTTTTACCATTTTATCCAATGGTGTTCATTAGAATTAATTTCACTTTCAAATTGGACATAAACAATTGTCAATCTTTTGATATATATTGTTTCTTAAAAACACGCTATTTGTTGTGACAGCGGGAATTAATTATAAAATTAATTAATGAAACTTATATGTTTGGAATTTTTTAAAATAGACATCATTTTTGAATTCGGAATATCATTTATAGCTTAGGGTGAAATTTTGGCAGTGTTCTGAAAAACTTCAATTTTTGATGAATAGTGAAACTACTAAGTGGTAATTAAAAATACTAAATTTTTTCATAAAACATAATTTTACAGCTTCTATGAATGGAATTTCGAAAATTCGAGAGACATGGTTAATATCATGAAGTAAAATTTTGTTCAATGAGATGAAAATAATTTTTGGTGAATAGTAACTGTTTACTTTTATTTACCACGGTTAAAAGTAAATAGGGTAATTAAGTGTAAAAATGATATTAATATTACCCTAATACATGTCCTAATTCTATTGGAAAAGTCTATCTCGACCAAAAACAACCTTAGAAATAAAATATTATCATTTAGGTCCACTTGGATTAGATTAGGACATTTATTATTATTTAATTCAAAGAAGAGTTAAAAGAGTTAAAATCAAAGTTTATTTACTAAAACATTTTTAATATAGGGTTATATATAAGATAAATTCGATTTTAAATATTCATTTGAAAAATAATATGATTTCCTACGTAATTATATTTTATTTATTGTTTTTAGACATTAGATAAGTTAATTTATTTATGACAAAATGATGACGAAGTAATTACCATAATAGTAAAAAATTAAAATAATTGATATTATAAATACCCAAATTAATATAATATGAGACTTTTATTGAATTAAACTAATTTTATAGGTTAATATGACATATGAGAAATGATTTAATTAACTTTTTTTGAATTAATCATTCTGTTATGAGTTTCACAAAAATCAACTATTGAATAGTGTCAAAATTGACATAAAAGAGTTTTTAAAACAAATATTATATTACTAATTGATATTAAATCCCTAAAAATCTAATGTTCGGCCAAGATAAATATATAATGATAGGTGTATCAATGATGGATCACATAGGGGTCGCATGGATGTGTATGGTATGTTTATTAACCATATAATATAAAAATACAAAGAGACATTGTAAAAGTGAAACTAATTAACATAGAGTTAATACATAAAGATAAGGTTACTATAATAACCCAGACCTGTCTAAATTCTATTGGTTAAGTGGTTTTAGACCCATCCCCACCTTAAACTTTAAATAATCAACTTTTGACCATTAGAAAACGAATATTAATTTTTTATAAATTAATATTTCTAGCTTTTCCAAAGGTGCCCCTCCCCCCTCTTATAAAAGGGCACTCCCCCTTCTCATTACATCACACCTTCAAAGCCTTTTGGTTCATCCTGACTCTGCCCAAATACTCTCCCATAGTCCCTCACTATATCTTAGAGGCCTTAGTTTGATCAGAAATCCAACCTAAAGATCCCTTTAGATCAAATCAAAAGGAAGAACCCGAAGAAGAGGTAATGATTTCACCACCCTTTTCCATGTTCCTTTCTTCTTCCATGTCTTCTTCCTCTGTTATTACCATTCTAAAATTATAACTCTAGTATCATATATATATTGTGATTTTATTATAAATATGGTACAACCATATTCAGTATTCTATCCAATTCTTTGAATAACATGTCACCATACATGCGTACGTACGGCTTACCGTCTCCACGTCGTTGTGTAATTGTTATTCAATAAATTATTATTTGGATGGGTATAATAATGATGTGTAATTCATGTAAATAATAATTTTAACATGATAATTATTCTTTATAGATGATATACCATCCAATTATATATTATTTTAATATCAAAAGAATGATATTGTCGCTCGTGCGTACGTACGGACTACCGTCTCCACGAACGCGATTAGATTCATTCTCCATCGTATCCATTCAAGTATAATTCTCATTTGATGATAAATAATAGTATCTAATGACTTGATATCATTCTGGATATAAATAAGATACAACCTATACATTACAAACATTTCTTACGTAACAAAACATATAAAATAAAACGAGTAAGTTAACACCGGAAACAACGATAATTGTAAGATATTATTAACAAATCAATGTTAAAAGATCATATATGATATCATATGAATGTATATGATTATTTTATAATTTAATAACAATTATTTCACCATTATACAAGAGTTTAACTTACCCTCAATCAAGGAAAAGTACAAGGTAAGTGTTTATTTCTCAATCTCACCATTATCTGAGGTTGTTTATACGTAATAATCTACTGAGATTTCATTATCATCCACATCCATGTTTCTTCAAAATGTATTTCAAAACATTTTCACCATTTACAAGAATATGGGTTAAAGTCATTTTTACCCTAGTTTGACTTTTTATAAGAGTTTTATAAAGGAATCATTCTGTTGTTTTCCAAACAAGGTGATTTTTAACCTTTTCGACAGGATTAAGGTAAGAATGTTTGTTTAACTTATATGGAGGGTGCGGCTATTTACCGCCATTATAAAATCTTCAAAGATTCACTTACAAGATTCAAAGAATATTTTAAATGTAAATGTTTTATTTTATAATTATATGACTTTTAAATGATTTCAAAATTAATATTTTAATAATTTGTGAAAGTTACTCTTTATCAATATCATAATTTTAAATGTCTTAAAGATTTATCTTTCTAAATATTTTTAATTAATGTCCATGTTTTCAAAATGATTTTAAGGATTTATTTATATGGACATGAAGTCTTTGATATTATATTTCTTTTCAAAAGTTACAAAGTGGTATGGGATACTTTGATTCAAAAATCTCTTATAAATTACTTCCTTTATAAATGTGTGACTTCTCAATGATTTCGATAAAAAGAGATATTTCTCCCAAATAGTTTTGATTTCATCTATGTAAACATCATTTGATGGATTTTAATATTATTTGAAGTTGATTATTATGATACAAAACTTCTGTATTGTATTGAAGGTTTGGTGATATGTTTTACAATGGATGTGTTATTTTTATACCATTCATGGTTTATGGAGAAAGTGTTGACATTTCGTATGCTAGTTTTAATACGAATGTTTCTGTTATGTTTAAACCTTTTCATATGGGAATGCATTGGACTTAGTAAGTGATGGGTGGAGCCCATTATAGCTCCTAAATGCATCGGTAGATCTCATGAGACAAACTAGTGTCTTGGCACAGGGCCTTGGCAAAATCTTATTTGTAGTCTTGGCACGAGGCCTTGGCTATGTGGTTATGATAGTCTGGAATTATGCATTCCATCATTATGAAAGTGGTTATTGATATTGCATGTGATTATTCGATTTGTAGAATATCCATGTGAATAAGTAAATGGCATTATTTCATTTTATATTTCCCATACCATGTTGACGATCAAGTTTAAAAGGCTTTTGTTTTAAGTTATACATTGCCTTAAATGTTTATTCTAATTTATGAAAGTTTCCACTATATTGTTATCCTTACTAGGCATTTGAGCTCACCCGTTTTCTAGGTTTTATTTTTCCCAGGATGTGAAGAAGTAAATTATAAATGACATGCAGGGATATTATAAGAGGATAATAGTGTGAACTATGGAGAAAATATGTTGTTCTAGTAGTTTTTCACTTTATGATGCAATGAAAAACATTATGAATATATCTAGTGTTTCCAAGGCTACTAAACCAATCAGTATTTCAATATTTGATATTTCTTGTGATCATGCAAATGTTATGTAATAATGCACCGACTCTAGGTAACTGGGGTCGGGGTGTTACAGTTGGTATCAGAGGAAGTTTAGTACAAACCATGGAAGCTACATTTAGATAAACTCTGATTAGAGCACGTAGACCTAAGATGAAAATTGAGGATTGGTATAGAAGAACTTCCTAGAATTTTGGTATTGTAGAGATTTTGTGAGTTTTCTGAGAAATACACCCATGTCTGTATACGAGGAGGTAGAGGCAGGTCTGGCACAGATGTACCTAGGGGTAAAACCCGAAAACACTGCTTTGAGATAGACTCGAATAGGAACTGGTGCACAACCACAGGCCTTGTTACACTCTTGGTTATGACACTCCCTGGGGATATGCTTAGGATAATTCTCATTTTCTTTAAAAACCATTATGAAGGGTTTATGAGTATATACTTCCTCAAGGGAGACATTTTTTTATTATGGATTATATCCATAAACTATTTAATTTATGTTATCTGTTTTACAAGTTTGGGATTAGTTATTGTTATTCATAAACTAATCTACTGTATTCCATTGTTTAGAAATGGCGCCCTGTAGAAGGAATGAGAACTCCAGCAATGCACATGATACAATGACAAAGAATGATCATATATTTCATGGTCTTAAGATAGAATTTATAAGACAAATATTCTCACATGTCTTATCATCATATGAAGAAATAATATCATGTGTTGATAAGATAAGTAAAGCGTTTACTATGTCCTATGGCTTTGAAATAAAGAGAAGAAAAGGATGGAAGAGAGAAACATTGATAAAGGGAAAAGGGAAAAGAAAATTTTTCCCATATGTTAAAACTGTGGAACGAAACACCCTAGAACTTGCCTGAAAGGAATGGGAGTTTGTTATATGTGTGGAGGAAAAGGGCACAATGTACGTGACTGCAAGGGTAAGAAAATGGTTTCAAATGTACAATGCTTCATTTTCAAGGAGTTTGGACACTACGTGAACCTATGTCACAGTCATCAAACTATGCTGCAAATGATGCTATTGAATAATAATCAAGTTATGATACTACCAGAGATGAAGAGGAATGATTAGAGTTCTTATGTTGATTATGTCATTTGAGTGTTGTATCAACAATGTACTTGTTATAATAATTATGGAGTATATAAGGATTGTACTGCCGTAATATTTTATTATGGACATGAGATTGTGTGGAATAAAGAAAAGTGACTCAATAGGAGGTTAAATTTTTGGAAAATATATCATTGAGAGAAAGATAAATAATAATATGGTTCTGATACCATGGTAGTGATTTTAGAATAATACATGATTGTTTTGGATAAATTATATTGGATATTCTTGACTACATTGAAAGTGATTAATGATTTGTATATTCCATCATTTTTTAGGTTTAGAACATTTTTGGATTGAAGGAGTATATCTATTATTCTATACGGAATATGGGATCATGAATGTAATCAATAAGGTTTTATGATAATTCAGGATGTTTCAGTGTTTTAAAAGAATACCTGATGAAGGTGATCACATGTTATTACGCGGAAAATAAGTTATCTTCATTGTATTTACCTTCCTTATAAATTTTGGACTGAAGTAATTTGGATATTTCTAGTTTGGATTATTTTGAATTGCCATAAAAGGACAAACCGGAGGTCGGGCGACAACACGTCGCGACTAGAAAGGCCGCAAGACTTGAACCCACAACCGAAGGGTGACAAGGGTGTATCACCTACCACTGACCCACATGATGTCCTGGTTTGAATAATGTTGTTTTTTTAATGGTTCTTCTAGATGAATTATAAATTCATTTTTTAACCCTATACGAATAGGATAAATAGAATATTATTTTTAAGTTCTATTATCTTTTATAGTAAAAGATGAGTTTGTGGTAGAACTTTGTTAAAGGTTGAGACTCTACTTGTCAAGTATATATTTTTCTTTTTCACTTATTCAATGAAGAAATTAATTCCTATACTTTAGTGAAGGGATCTTTAAAAAAATGTGTTATCATAATACCATATGTTTTTTTGAACCGATGGTATTTTAAATCATCATAGATTGATGAATTTAAGGCCCTAAATTTTACAGTTGTTTGTGATTGATGGCCTCAATCACTACCTATAAATATTTACGTTTTTTCTCTAATTATATGTCTTTAATTACCACTAATGTTCTTCGAATAGAGATCATAATTTGGTGGTGACCCTTTCATTTCTCTTTTCCTCATATTAAGACTAAAATTTACCAACCCAATTTCCGGTGTGGGTTTTCCCACAAAGATAGTTTCTATATTCAACCTTTTATTTTCGAAGAACAATTTCAAATTTCGAGGATTCAATTTATTGAAGGAGGGGAGAATGTAACACCCCAAGATTTCATAGTGTGTTATTTCTTCAAAATAATTCAATAACTTGCACTACACACCACACCGAGTTCAAGCACACCATGACTTACCAAACAAGCCGTTCAAAAAAGGTTATGAATAGTATTAACTAAATTTTAAACTTTATATAATCCTTATAATTTTAGAATCCATGTTATGAGTTTCTTAGACATAATGTAAGAACAAATTCATTTTCAGTATTTCACTTTTACCAACTTTTAATAGTGAACCCTTTTTAAATCCAATATTTTAAACTTTTATATATTCAATTTGACTAAAAAATTTACTTTTTAGAATGGGGATATCAAAAATTTACAATGAAACATCCCAAGCTTCCACGGTACACTGTCCATTGAATAATATAGTAGTGTGTGTCGTACGCAACTTCGAGTTCTAACACACACCACAACTAATCAAACTAGCCGTTATGAATAGTAATACCAACTTTTTGAAATTATATATATATTATATTTCAAAATTGACATCATTTTTGGATTCGGAATATCAAAATTATCCTAAGATGATTTTTTGGTATTTTTTTGAGAACTTCCAATTTTGATGAATAGTGAAAAATACTTAAAAACAACTTTTTAAAGCAAAATAATTTATAGTGATAAATTATATTATTGAGTGGTTTTAATGTATAATTATAATATATTTTTTTCCATTTTATCCAATGGTGTTAATTAGAATTAATTTCACTTTGAAATTGGACCTAAACAATTGTCAATCTTTTGATATATATTGTTTCTTAAGGACACGCTATTTGTTGTGACAGATGGAATTAATTATAAAATTAATTAATGCAACTTATATGTTTGGAATATTTTAAAATAGACATCATTTTTGAATTCATAATATCAATTATATCTTAGGGTGAAATTTTGGCATTGTTCTGAAAAACTTCAATTTTTGATGAATAGTGAAACTACTAAGTAGTATTTAAAAAAATGAATTTTTTCATAAAACATAATTTTACCGCTTCTGTGAATTGAATTTCGAAACTCCAAGAGACACGGTTAATATCATGAAGTAAAATGTGGTTCAATGAGATGAAAATAATTTTTGGTGAATAGTAACTTTTTACTTTTATTTACCACGGTTAAAACTAAATAGGGTAATTAAGGGTAAAAATGATATTAATATTACCCTAATACATGTCCTAATTCTATTGGACAAGTTTATCTCGACCAAAAACATCCTTAGAAATAAAATATTATCATTTAGGTCCACTTGGATTAGATTAGGACATTTATTATTATTTAATTCAAAGAAGAGTTAAAATCAAAGTTTATTTACTAAAAAAACTTTATATAGGGTTATATATAAGATAAATTCGATTGTAAATTTTCATTTGAAATCTAATATGATTTCCTATGTAATGATATTTTATTTATTATTTTTATACATTAAATAATTTAATTTATTTATGACACAATGATGATGCAGTAATTACCATGATAGTGAAAAATTAAAATAATTGATATTATAAATACCCAAATAAATATAATATGAGACCTTTATTGAATTAAACTAATTTTATTAGTTAATATGACATATTAGAAATGATTTAATTAACTTTTTTTCGAGTAATCATTCTATTATGAGTTTCACAAAAAATCAACTATTGAATAGTGTCAAAATTGAAATAAAAGAGTTTTAAAAACAAATATTATATTATTAATTGATATTAAATCCCTAAAAATCTAATGTTCGGCCAAAAGAAATATATCATGATAGTTGTATAAATGATGGTAAACTTGGGGGTCTCATGGATGTGTATGGTAAGTTTATTAACAATATAATATAAAAATACAAAGAGACATTGTAAAAGTGAAACTAATTAACTTAGAGTTAATACTTAAAGATGAGGTTAATATTGTAACCCAAACCTATCTAAATTCTATTGGTTAACTGGTTTTCAACCTATCCCCACCTTAGCCTTTAAATAATAATCTTTTGAGCCATTAGAAACCGAATATGAATTTATTGTAAATTAATATTTCTAGCTTTTCCAAAGGTGCCCCTCACCCCTCTTATAAAAGGGAACTCCCCCTTCTCATCACATCACACCTTCAAAGCCTTTTGGTTCGGCCTAACTCTGCCCAAATACTCTCCCAACGTCCCTCACTATATCCTAGAGGCCTTAGTTTGATCAAAAAGCCAACCTAAAGAGCCCTTTTGATCAAATCAAAAGGAAGAACCCGAAGAAGAGGTAATGATTTCACCACCCTTTTCCATTTTCCTTTATTCTTCCACTTATTCTTCCTTTGTTATTACCATTCTAAATTTATAACACCAGTATCATATATATACTGTGATGTTATTATAAATATGTTACAACCATATTCAGTATTCTATCCATCCTTTGAATAACATGTCACCATACGTGCGTACGTACGTCTTACCGTCTCCACGTCGTGGTGTAATTGTTATTCAATAAATTATTATTTGGATGGGTATAATAATGATGTGTAATTCATGTAAATAATAAATGTAACATGATAATTATTCTGTATATATGATATACCATCCAATTATATATTATTTTAATATCAAAAGAATGATATTGTCGCTCGTGCGTATGTACGGACTACCGTCTCCACGAACGTGATGAGATTCATTCTCCATCATAACCATTCAAGTATAATTCTCATTTGATGATTAATAATAGTATCTAAGTACTTGATATCATTCTGGATATGAATAAGATACAACCTATACATTAAAAACATTGCTTATGTAACAAAACATATAAAATAAAACGAGTAAGTTAACACCCGAAACAACGATAATTGTAAGATATTATTAACAAAGCAAAGTTAAAAGATCATATATGATATCATATGAATGTATATGATTATTTTATAATTTAATAACAATTATTTCACCATTATACAGGAGGTTAACCTACCCTCAATCAAGAAAAAGTACAAGGTAAGGGTTTATTTCACAATCTCTCCATTATCTGAGGTTGTTTATACGTAATAATCTACTAAGATTTCTTTATCATCCACACCCATGTTTCTTCAAAATGTATTTCAAAACATTTTCACCATTTACAAGAATATGGGTTAAAGTCATTTATACCCTTTTTTGACTTTTTATAAGAGCTTTATAAAGGAATCATTCTGTTGTTTTCCAAACAAGGATCTTTGTAACCTTTTTGACAGGATTAAGGTAAGAATGTTTTTTTAACTTATACGGCGGGTGCGGCTATTTACCGCCGTTATAAAATATTCAAAGCTTCACCTACAAGTTTAAAAGAATATTTTCAATGTAAATGTTTTATTTTATAATTATATGAATTTTAAATGATTTCAAAATTATTATTTTAAGAATTTGTGAAAGGTACTCTTTATCAAGATCATAATTTAAAATGTTTTAAAGATTTATCTTTCTAAATATTTTTAATTAAAGTCCATGTTTTCAAAATGATTTTATGGATTTATTTATATAGTCATGAATTCTTTGAAATTATATTTCTTTTCAAAAGTTTCAAAGTGGTATAAGACAGTTTGATTCAAAAATCTCTTATAAATTACTTCCTTTATAAATGTGTGACTTTTCAATGATTTCGAGAAAAGAGATATTTCTCTCAAATAGTTTTTGATTTCATCTATGTCAACATCCTTTGATGGATTTTAAGATTATTTGAAGTTGATTTATTATGATAAAAAACTTTTGTATTGTATTGAAGGTTTTGTGATATGTTTTACTGTGGATGTGTTATTTTTATACCATTCATGGTTTATGGAGAAAGTGTTGACATTTCATATGCTAGTTTTGTTACGAATGTTTATGTTATGTTTAAACCTTTTCATATGGGAATACATTGGACTTAGTAAGTGACTGGTGGATCCCGCTATAGCTCCTCGATGCATCGGTAGGTCTCATGAGACAAACTAGTGTCATGGCACAGGGCCTTGGAAAAATCTTATTTGTAGTCTTGGCATGAGGCCTTGGCTATGTGGTTATGATAGTCTGGCATTAGGCATTCCATCATTATGAAATTGGTTATTGATATTGCATGTGATTATTTGATTAGTAGAATATCCATGTGAATAATTAAATAGAATTATTTCATTTTATTTTTTCCATACTATGTTGAAGTTCAATTTTAAAAGGCTTTTGTTTTAAGTTATAAATAGCCTTAAATGTTTATTCTTATTTATGAAAGTTTCCACTAAATTGTTATCCTTACTGGGCATTTGAGATCACCCCTTTTCTATGTTTTATTTTTCCCAGGATGTGAAGAAGTAAATTATGAAGGACCTGTAGGGATATTATAAGAGGATAATAGTGTGAACTATAGAGACAATATGTTGTTCTAGTAGTTTTTCACTTTATGATGTAATGAAAAACCTTATGAATATATCTAGTGTTTCCATGGCTATTAAACCAATTGGTCTTTCTAGATTTTATCTTTCTTGTGATCATGAAAATGGTATGTAATAATGCACCGACTCTAGGTAACTGGGGTCGGGGTGTTACAGTTGGTATCAGAGGAAGTTTAGTACAAACCATGGAAGCTAAATTTAGATAAACTTTGATTAGAGCACGTAGACCTAAGATGAACATTGAGGATTAGTATATAAGAACTTCTTAGAATTTTGGTATTGTAGAGATTTTGTGAGTTTTCCGAGAAATACATCCCTGTCTGCATACGAGCAGGTAGAGGCAGCTCTGGCACAGATGTACCTAGGGGTAAAACCCGAAAACACTGCTTTGAGATTGAATCGAAAGGGAACTGGTGCACGACAACGGGCCTTGTTGCACTCTTGGTTACGACACTCCCAGTGGATATGCTTAGGATAATTCTCATTTTCTTTAAAACCCATTATGAAGGGGTTATGAGTATGTACTTCCTCAAAGGAGACATTTTTTTATTATGGATTATATCCATAAAATATTTAATTTATGATTTGTGTTTTACAAGTTTGGGATTAGTTATTATTATTCATAAACTAATCTAGTGTATGCCATTGTTTAGAAATGGCGCCCAGTAGAAGGAATGAGAACTCCAGCAATACACATGATACAAAGACAAAGAAGGATCATATATTTCATGGTCTTAAGCTAGAATTTATAAGAGAAATAGTCTCGCATGTCTTATCATCATATTAAGAAATAATATCATGTGTTGTTAAGATAAGTAAAGAGTTTATTAAGTCCTATGGCTTTGAAATAAATAGAATAAAAAGATGGAAGAGAGAAAGGTTGATAAAGGGAAAAGGGAAAAGAAAAATTTTCCCATATGTTAAAACTGTGGAAAGAAACACCCTGGAACTTGCCTGAAAGGAATGGGAGTTTGTTATAAGTGTGGAGGAAAAGGGCACAATGTACGTGACTGCAAGGGTAAGAAAATGGTTTCAAATGTACAATGCTTCATTTTCAACGAGTTTGGACACTACGCGAACCTATGTCTCAGTCATCAAACTATGCCGCAAATGATGATATTGGATAATAATCAAAGTTATGATACTACCATAGATGAAGAGGAATGATTAGAGTTCTTATGTTGATTATGTCATTTTAGTGTTGTATCAACAATGTACATGTTATAATAATTATGGAGTATATAAGGATTGTACTGCAGTACTATTTCATTATGGAGATAAGATTGTGTGGAACAAAGAAAAGTGACTCAATAGGAGGTTAAATTTTTGGAAAATATATGGTTGAGAGAAAGATAAATCATAAAATGGTTCTGATACCGCGGTAGTGATTTTAGAATAATACATGATTGTTTTGGATAAATTATATTGGATATTCTTGACTACCTTGAAACTGATTAATGATTTGTATATTCCATCATTGTTGAGGTTTAGAACATTTTTGGATTGAAGGAGTATATCTATTATTCTATAAGGAATAAGGGATTATGAATGTAATCAATAAGGTTTTATGATAATTCAGGATGTTGCAGTGTTTTAAAAGAATACATGATAAAGGTGATCACATGTTATTATGCGGTAAAATAAAAGGTATCTTCATTGTTTTTACCTTCCTTATAAATTTTTGACTGAAGTATATTGGATAGTTCTAGTTTGGATTATTTTGGATTGCCATAAAAGGACAACCCGGAGGTCGGGCAACAACCCGTCGCATCTGGAAAGGTCACAAGACTTGAACCCACAACCGAAGGGTGACAAGGGTGTATCACCTACTGCTGACCCACATGATGTCCTGGTTTGAATAATGTCAATTTTTTAATGGTTCTTCTAGATGAAATATAAATTCATTTTTTAACCCTATACGAATAGGATAAATAGAATATTATTTTTTAGTTCTATTATCTTTTAGAGTAAAAGATGAGTTTGTGGTAGAACTTAGTTAAAGGTTGAGACTCTACTTGTCAAGTATATATTTTTCATTTTCTCTTATTCAATGAAGAAATTAATTCCTATACTTTAGTGAAGGGATCTTAAAAAAATGTGTTATCTTAATACCATATGATTTTCTGAACTGATTGTATTTTAAATCATCATAGAATGATGAATTTAAGGCCCTAAATTTTACACTTGTTTGTGATTGATAACCTCAATCACTACCTATAAATATTTACGTTTTTTCTCAATTATATGTCTTTAATTACCACCAATGTTCTCCGAATAGAGATCATAATTTGGTGGTGACCGTTTCATTTCTCTTTTCCTCATATTAAGACTAAACATTATCAACCCAATTCTTGATGTGGGTTTTCCCACAAAGATATTTTCTATATTCAACCTTTTATTTTCGAAGAACAATTTCAAATTGCGAGGACTCAATTTATTGAAGGAGGGGAGAATGTAACACCCCATGATTTCATAGTGTGTTATTTCTTCAAAATAATTCAATAACTTTCACTACACACCACACCGAGTTCAAGCACACCATGACTTACAAAACAAGCCGTTCAAAGGAGGTTATGAATAGTATTATCTAAATTTTAAACTTCATATAATTTTTATAATTTTAGAATCCATATTATGAGTTTCTTAGACATAATGTAAGAACAAATTAATTTTCTGTATTTCACTTTTACCAACTTTTAATAGTAAATCCTTTTTAAATCAAATATTTTAAACTTTTATATATTCAATTTCACTAAAAATCTACTTTTTAGAATAGGGATATACAAAATTTACAATGAAACATCCCAAGCTTCCACGGTACGCTTTCCTTTGAATAATATAGTAGCGTGTGTTGTACGCAACTTCGAGTTCTAACACACACCACAACCAATCAAACTAGCCATTATGAATAGTAATACCTACTTCGAGTTCTATGGATTTCATGTTGGGATTACCAAAAACTAATTTTGGTGATAATGTTATTTGAGTTATTGTAGAGTGACAAACAAAATCAATGAATTTTACTCCCATTCAAGATACACCTTCTTTATATTAACATTCTCAACTTTAACTTAAAGAGACAATGAGGTTGTATAGAGTTTCTCTCTCCATTATATCTAAAAATGATCCAAGGTTCACTTAAAAAATTTTGAAGTACTTTACAATTCATTGAGTACTAAATTAAATTTCATTACCACTTTTTATCCCTAGTTCGATGGAAATTTTTATGCGAAAAATTCAGAATATGATGACATGTTTCATGTTTTTTCAATGGATTTATTTGGAGATTGGGATTGGAATCGTTAATTTTATGAGTTTTCATATAATAATTCATCTCATTCCATAATACACAATGCATATTTTGAGAAATTATACAGAAATTAGTGTCAGACATCGAATTTTTTAGGTGAAGTAGGTTTGAGGAAGTTGATAGGACCAGCATTGGAAGAGGAAATGGATAACAAGGTGATGAGAATTCATAAATATATGAGGACAAATCAGAGATGGAATAAAAAGTTATACGGATAATATGATGAATGATTAATATTTTGAGAGAGGATATCATGTTTTTTTAAAACATATCCACGGAAAAATATGATGTGTTTTGGTAAAAATGTGAAGATTACCCAAAGTTCATTGTACTATATTAAATCATATGGAATGATTAAATATTTTATCAATGAGTTTCTTTTCCTATGAGAATATCCAATGTAGAGATTTTTTCCAGGTTTTTATGTTGTGAACATATATATTGGATTTATCTCATTTTTTATTCCCTAAGGTAGTTCAGTTGTAAGAGAAACTTTATTTATAAGCAACATACTACTCAGATTTATAATAATAGATATTAAGTATTTTAGAATACATATTTAACTATTTGAAGGTTTTTTAAAAATACCATGTGGTTGAAGAAGAAAAATGTGATTTTGAAAATGATATGAGTGAAATAAATCCCCATTGGATTGATAAGTGAATAAACTTTCACTGGTGGTAAAGATAAAGTAAATCATTTTCATATATATTATTATTCATGAGATTGATATTTATAATCAGTATAAATTTTTTAATAAATAATGAAATTATTTTATTAAAATATTTAAATTTTTTATTTTTCATAAATAAAAATATTCATCTTAGTGAATTTTAATTAGAGAAATTTAATTTAATATTATGTCTCATCATCAAAAATTTTTTTGTTTAAATATTTTAGAATTTTATGATTTTTTATATTTTTTTCAATCAATGGTTGAAATATTCATTTTCATTGAAATATATATTTTCATTTAATAATTATTACCACATGTGATAGATGGTAGAGTCTAGGTAGATCATACATGTTCCTAATTATACTAACATAGAAAGCTTTGTGAAGACCAATTCTTCATGAAATCAAAAGATTTCATCAATTTTGGATCATGTTAGAAGTAATGATTAGTTTTATCCTGCTTCAATGAAGCCAATTTTTGAAATTCACGATCCTAAAATGTAACACCCCAAGATTTCATGGTGTGTTATTTCTTCAAAATAATTCAATAACTTTCACTACACACCACACTGGGTTCAAACACACAACGACTTACCAAACAAGCCGTTCAAAAGAGGTTATGAATAGTATTAACTAAATTTTAAACTTTATATAATCCTTATAATTTTAGAATCCATATTATGAGTTTCTTAGAAATAATGTTAGAACATATTCATTTTCAGTCTTGCACTTTTACCAACTTTTAATAGTGAACCCTTTTTAAATCCAATATTTTAAACTTTTATATATTCAATTTGACTAAAAAAATTACTTTTCAGAATGGGTACATCAAAAATTTACAATGAAACATCCCAATCTTCCACGGTACGCTTTCCTTTGAATAATATAGTAGCGTGTGTTGTACGCAACTTCGAGTTCTAACACACACCACAACCAATCAAACTAGCCATTATGAACAGTAATACGTAATTTTTGAAAGTATTTATATATTATATTTCAAAATGGACTTCATTTTTGGATTCGTAAAATCGAAATTATCCTAAGATGAATTTTTGGTATTTTTCGTAGAATATCCAATTTTTATGAATAGTGAAAAATACATAAAAACAACTTTTTTAATCAAAATAATTTATAGTGATAAATTATATTATTGAGTGGTTTAAAAGTATAATTAGAATATATTTTTACCATTTTATCCAATGGTGTTAATTAGAATTAATTTCACTTGGAAATTGGACCTAAACAATTGTCAATCTTTTGATATATATTGTTTCTCAAAAACACGCTATTTGTTGTGACAGCGGGAATTAATTATAAAATTAATTAATGAAACTTATATGTTTGGAATTTTTTAAAATAGACATCATTTTTGAATTCGGAATATCATTTATAGCTTAGGGTGAAATTTTGGCAGTGTTCTGAAAAACTTCAATTTTTGATGAACAGTGAAACTACTAAGTGGTAATTAAAAATACTGAATTTTTTCATAAAACATAATTTTACAGCTTCTATGAATGGAATTTCGAAAATTCGAGAGACATGGTTAATATCATGAAGTAAAATGTTGTTCAATGAGATGAAAATAATTTTTGGTGAATAGTAACTTTTTACATTTATTTACCACGGTTAAAAGTAAATAGGGTAATTAAGTGTAAAAATGATATTAATATTACCCTAATACATGTACTAATTCTATTGGAAAAGTCTATCTCGACCAAAAACAACCTTAGAAATAAAATATTATCATTTAGGTCCACTTCGATTAGATTAGGATATTTATTATTATTTAATTCAAAGAAGAGTTAAAAGAGTTAAAATGAAAGTTTATTTACTAAAACATTTTTAATATAGGGTTATATATAAGATAAATTCGATTTTAAATATTCATTTGAAATATAATATGATTTCCTACGTAATTATATTTTATTTATTGTTTTTAGACATTAGATAAGTTAATTTATTTATGACAAAATGATGACGAAGTAATTACCATAATAGTAAAAAATTAAAATAATTGATATTATAAATACCCAAATTAATATAATATGAGACTTTTATTGAATTAAACTAATTTTATAGGTTAATATGACATATGACAAATGATTTAATTAACGTTTTTTGAAGTAATCATTCTGTTATGAGTTTCACAAAAATCAACTATTGAATAGTGTCAAAATTGACATAAAAGAGTTTTTAAAACAAATATTATATTACTAATTGATATTAAATCCCTAAAAATCTAATGTTCGGCCAAGAGAAATATATAATGATAGGTGTATCAATTATGGATCACATAGGGGTCGCATGGATGTGTATGGTAAGTTTATTAACCATATAATATAAAAATACAAAGATACATTGTAAAAGTGAAACTAATTAACATAGAGTTAATACATAAAGATAAGGTTAATATAATAACCCAGACCTGTCTAAATTCTATTGGTTAAGTGGTTTTAGACCCATCCCCACCATAAACTTTAAATAATCAACTTTTGACTATTACAAAACGAATATTAATTTTTTATAAATTAATATTTCTAGCTTTTCCAAAGGTGCCCCTCACCCCTCTTATAAAAGGGCACTCCCCCTTCTCATTACATCACACCTTCAAAGCCTTTTGGTTCAGACTGACTCTGCCCAAATACTGTCCCATCGTCCCTCACTATATCTTAGAGGCCTTAGTTTGATCAGAAAGCCAACCTAAATATCCCTTTAGATCAAATCAAAAGGAAGAACCCGAAGAAGAGGTAATGATTTCACCACCCTTTTCCATGTTCCTTTCTTCTTCCACGTCTTCTTCCTCTGTTATTACCATTCTAAAATTATAACTCCAGTATCATATATATACTGTGATTTTATTATAAATATGGTACAACCATATTCAGTATTCTATCCAATGCTTTGAATAACATGTCACCATACGTGCGTACGTACGGCTTACCGTCTCCACGTCGTTGTGTAATTGTTATTCAATAAATTATTATTTGGATGGGTATAATAATGATGTGTAATTCATGTAAATAATAATTTTAACATGATAATTATTCTTTATAGATGATATACCATCCAATTATATATTATTTTAATATCAAAAGAATGATATTGTCGCTCGTGGTACGTACGGACTACCGTCTCCACGAACGCGATTAGATTCATTCTCCATCGTATCCATTCAAGTATAATTCTCATTTGATGATAAATAATAGTATCTAATGACTTGATATCATTCTGGATATAAATAAGATACAACCTATACATTACAAACATTTCTTACGTAACAAAACATATAAAATAAAACGAGTAAGTTAACACCGGAAACAACGATAATTGTAAGATATTATTAACAAAGCAATGTTAAAAGATCATATATGATATCATATGAATGTATATGATTCTTTTATAATTTAATAACAATTATTTCACCATTATACAAGAGGTTAACCTACCCTCAATCAAGGAAAAGTACAAGGTAAGTGTTTATTTCTCAATCTCACCATTATCTGAGGTTGTTTATACGTAATAATCTACTGAGATTTCATTATCATCCACATCCATGTTTCTTCAAAATGTATTTCAAAACATTTTCACCATTTACAAGAATATGGGTTAAAGTCATTTTTACCCTAGTTTGACTTTTTATAAGAGTTTTATAAAGGAATCATTCTGTTGTTTTCCAAACAAGGTGATTTTTAACCTTTTCGACAGGATTAAGGTAAGAATGTTTTTTTAACTTATATGGAGGGTGCGGCTATTTACCGCCATTATAAAATCTTCAAAGCTTCACTTACAAGATTCAAAGAATATTTTAAATGTAAATGTTTTATTTTATAATTATATGACTTTTAAATGATTTCAAAATTAATATTTTAATAATTTGTGAAAGGTACTCTTTATCAATATCATAATTTTAAATGTCTTAAAGATTTATCTTTCTAAATATTTTTAATTAATGTCCATGTTTTCAAAATGATTTTAAGGATTTATTTATATGGACATGAAGTCTTTGATATTATATTTCTTTTCAAAAGTTTCAAAGTGGTATGGGATACTTTGATTCAAAAATCTCTTATAAATTACTTCCTTTATAAATGTGTGACTTTTCAATGATTTCGAGAAAAAGAGATATTTCTCTCAAATAATTTTGATTTCAACTATGTCAACATCCTTTGATGGATTTTAATATTATTTGAAGTTGATTATTATGATACAAAACTTCTGTATTGTATTGAAGGTTTGGTGATATGTTTTACTATGGATGTGTTATTTTTATACCATTCATGGTTTATGGAGAAAGTGTTGACATTTCGTATGCTAGTTTTAATACGAATGTTTATGTTATGTTTAAACCTTTTCATATGGGAATGCATTGGACTTAGTAAGTGATGGGTGGAGCCCATTATAGCTCCTCAATGCATCGGTAGGTCTCATGAGACAAACTAGTGTCTTGGCACAGGGCCTTGGCAAAATCTTATTTGTAGTCTTGGCACGAGGCCTTGGCTATGTGGTTATGATATTCTGGAATTATGCATTCCATCATTATGAAAGTGGTTATTGATATTGCATGTGATTATTCGATTAGTAGAATATCCATGTGAATAAGTAAATGGCATTATTTCATTTTATATTTCCCATACCATGTTGAAGATCAAGTTTAAAAGGCTTTTGTTTTAAGTTATACATTTCCTTAAATGTTTATTCTAATTTATGAATGTTTCCACTATATTGTTATCCTTACTAGGCATTTGAGCTCACCCGTTTTCTAGGTTTTATTTTTCACAGGATGTGAAGAAGTAAATTATGAATAACCTGCAGGGATATTATAAGAGTATAATAGTGTGAACTATGGAGAAAATATGTTGTTCTAGTAGTTTTTCACTTTATGATGTAATGAAAAACATTATGAATATATCTAGTGTTTCCGAGGCTACTAAGCCAATCAGTCTTTCGATATTTGATCTTTCTTGTGATCATGCAAATGTTATGTAATAATGCACCGACTCTAGGTAACTGGGGTCGGGGTGTTACAGTTGGTATCAGAGGAAGTTTAGTACAAACCATGGAAGCTACATTTAGATAAACTCTGATTAGAGCACGTAGACCTAAGATGAAAATTGAGGATTGGTATAGAAGAACTTCCTAGAATTTTGGTATTGTAGAGATTTTGGGAGTTTTCTGAGAAATACACCCATGTCTGTATACGAGGAGGTAGAGGCAGGTCTAGCACAGATGTACCTAGGGGTAAAACCCGAAAACACTGCTTTGAGCTAGACTCGAATAGGAACTGGTCCACAACAACAGGCCTTGTTACACTCTTGGTTACGACACTCCCTGGGGATATGCTTAGGATAATTCTCATTTTCTTTAAAAACCATTATGAAGGGTTTATGAGTATATACTTCCTCAAGGGAGACATTTTTTTTATTATGGATTATATCCATAAACTATTTAATTTATGTTATGTGTTTTACAAGTTTGGGATTAGTTATTGTTATTCATAAACTAATCTACTGTATTCCATTGTTTAGAAATGGCGCCCTGTAGAAGGAATGAGAACTCCAGCAATGCACATGATACAATGACAAAGAATGATCATATATTTCATGGACTTAAGCTATACTTTATAAGACAAATATTCTCGCATGTCTTATCATCATATGAAGAAATAATATCATGTGTTGATAAGATAAGTAAAGAGTTTACTAAGTCCTATGGCTTTGAAATAAAGATAAGAAAAGGATGGAAGAGAGAAACATTGATAAAGGGAAAAGGGAAAAGAAAATTTTTCCCATATGTTAAAACTGTGGAACGAAACACCCTAGAACTTGCCTGAAAGAAATGGGAGTTTGTTATATGTGTGGAGGAAAAGGGCAAAATGTACGTGACTGCAAGGGTAAGAAAATGGTTTCAAATGTACAATGCTTCATTTTCAAGGAGTTTGGACACTACGTGAACCTATGTCACAGTCATCAAACTATGCTGCAAATGATGCTATTGAATAATAATCAAGTTATGATACTACCAGAGATGAAGAGGAATGATTAGAGTTATTATGTTGATTATGTCATTTGAGTGTTGTATCAACAATGTACTTGTTACAATAATTATGGAGTATATAAGGATTGTACTGCCGTAATATTTTATTATGGACATGAGATTGTGTGGAATAAAGAAAAGTGACTCAATAGGAGGTTAAATTTTTGGAAAATATATCATTGAGAGAAAGATAAAGAATAATATGGTTCTGATACCACGGTAGTGATTTTAGAATAATACATTATTGTTTTGAATAAATTATATTGGATATTCTTGACTACCTTGAAACTGATTAATTATTTGTATATTCCATCATTTTTTAGGTTTAGAACATTTTTGGATTGAAGGAGTATATCTATTATTCTATACGGAATATGGGATCATGAATGTAATCAATAAGGTTTTATGATAATTCAGGATGTTGTAGTGTTTTAAAAGAATACCTGATGAAGGTGATCACATGTTATGATGAGGAAAATAAGTTATCTTCATTGTATTTACCTTCCTTATAAATTTTGGACTGAAGTATTTTGGATATTTCTAGTTTGGATTATTTTGAATTTCCATAAAAGGACAACCCGGAGGTCGGGCGACAACTCGTCGCGTCTGGAAAGGCCGCAAGACTTGAACCCACAACCGAAGGGTGACAAGGGTGTATCACCTACCACTGACCCACATGATGTCCTGGTTTGAATAATGTCGTTTTTTTAATGGTTCTTCTAGATGAATTATAAATTCATTTTTTTAACCCTATACGAATAGGATAAATAGAATATTATTTTTAAGTTCTATTATCTTTTATAGTAAAAGATGAGTTTGTGGTAGAACTTAGTTAAAGGTTGAGACTCTACATGTCAAGTATATATTTTTCTTTTTCACATATTCAATGAAGAAATTAATTCTTATACTTTAGTGAAGGGATCTTTAAAAAAATGTGTTATCATAATACCATATGTTTTTCTGAACTGATGGTATTTTAAATCATCATAGATTGATGAATTTAAGGCCCTAAATTTTACAGTTGTTTGTGATTGATGGCCTCAATCACTACCTATAAATATTTACGTTTTTTCTCTAATTATATGTCTTTAATTACCACTAATGTTCTTCGAATAGAGATCATAATTTGGTGGTGACCCTTTCATTTCTCTTTTCCTCATATTAAGACTAAAATTTACCAACCCAATTTTTGGTGTGGGTTTTCCCACAAAGATAGTTTCTATATTAAACCTTTTATTTTCGAAGAACAATTTCAAATTTCGAGGATGCAATTTATTGAAGGAGGGGAGAATGTAACACCCCAAGATTTCATAGTGTGTTATTTCTTCAAAATAATTCAATAACTTGCACTACACACCACACCGAGTTCAAGCACACCATGACTTACCAAACAAGCCGTTCAAAAAAGGTTATGAATAGTATTAACTAAATTTTAAACTTTATATAATCCTTATAATTTTAGAATCCATGTTATGAGTTTCTTAGACATAATGTAAGAACAAATTCATTTTCAGTATTTCACTTTTACCAACTTTTAATAGTGAACCCTTTTTAAATCCAATATTTTAAACTTTTATATATTCAATTTGACTAAAAAATTTACTTTTTAGAATAGGGATATCAAAAATTTACAATGAAACATCCCAAGCTTCCACGGTACATTGTCCATTGAATAATATAGTAGTGTGTGTCGTACGCAACTTCGAGTTCTAACACACACCACAACTAATCAAACTAGCCGTTATGAATAGTAATACCAACTTTTTGAAATTATATATATATATTATATTTCAAAATTGACTTCATTTTTGGATTCGGAATATCGAAATTATCCTAAGATGATTTTTTGGTATTTTTCTGAGAACATCCAATTTTTATGAATAGTGAAAAATACTTAAAAACAACTTTTTTAATCAAAATAATTTATAGTGATAAATTATATTATTGAGTGGTTTTAATGTATAATTATAATATATTTTTTTCAATTTTATTTAATGGTGTTAATTAGAATTAATTTCACTTTGAAATTGGACCTAAACAATTGTCAATCTTTTGATATATATTGTTTCTTAAGAACACGCTATTTGTTGTGACAGATGGAATTAATTATAAAATTAATTAATGCAACTTATATGTTTGGAATATTTTAAAATAGACATCATTTTTGAATTCAGAATATCTATTATATCTTAGGGTGAAATTTTGGCATTGTTCTGAAAAACTTCAATTTTTGATGAATAGTGAAACTACTAAGTAGTATTTAAAAAAATGAATTTCTTCATAAAACATAATTTTACCACTTCTGTGAATTGAATTTCGAAAATCCAAGAGACATGGTTAATATCATGAAGTAAAATGTGGTTCAATGAGATGAAAATAATTTTTGGTGAATAGTAACTTTTACTTTTATTTACCACGGTTAAAACTAAATAGGGTAATTAAGGGTAAAAATGATATTAATATTACCCTAATACATGTCCTAATTCTATTGGACAAGTTTATCTCGACCAAAAACATCCTTAGAAAGAAAATATTATCATTTAGGTCCACTTGGATTAGATTAGGACATTTATTATTATTTAATTCAAAGAAGAGTTAAAATCAAAGTTTATTTAACTAAAAAAAATTTATATAGGGTTATATATAAGATAAATTCGATTGTAAATTTTCATTTGAAATCTAATATGATTTCCTATGTAATGATATTTTATTTATTATTTTTATAAATTAAATAATTTAATTTATTTATGACACAATGATGATGCAGTAATTACCATGATAGTGAAAAATTAAAATAATTGATATTATAAATACCCAAATAAATATAATATGAGACCTTTATTGAATTAAACTAATTTTATTAGTTAATATGACATATTAGAAATTATTTAATTAACTTTTTTTGAAATAATCATTCTATTATGAGTTTCACAAAAAATCAACTATTGAATAGTGTCAAAATTGAAATAAAAGAGTATTAAAAACAAATATTATATTATTAATTGATATTAAATCCCTAAAAATCTAATGTTCAGCCAAAAGAAATATATCATGATAGTTGTATAAATGATGGTAAACTTGGGGGTCGCATGGATGTGTATGGTAAGTTTATTAACAATATAATATAAAAATACAAAGAGACATTGTAAAAGTGAAACTAATTAACTTAGAGTTAATACTTAAAGATAAGGTTAATATTGTAACCCAAACCTATCTAAATTCTATTGGATAACTGGTTTTTAACCTATCCTCACCTTATCCTTTAAATAATAAACTTTTGAGCCATTAGAAACCGAATATGAATTTATTGTAAATTAATATTTCTAGCTTTTCCAAAGGTGCCCCTCACCCCTCTTATAAAAGGGAACTCCCCCTTCTCATCACATCACACCTTCAAAGCCTTTTGGTTCGGCCTAACTCTGCCCAAATACTCTCCCAACGTCCCTCAATATAACCTAGAGGCCTTAGTTTGATCAGAAATCCAACCTAAAGAGCCCTTTTGATCAAATCAAAAGGAAGAACCCGAAGAAGAGGTAATGATTTCACCACCCTTTTCCATTTTCCTTTATTCTTCCACTTACTCTTCCTTTGTTATTACCATTCTAAATTTATAACACCAGTATCATATATATAGTGTGATGTTATTATAAATATGTTACAACCATATCCAGTATTCTATCCATCCTTTGAATAACATGTCACCATACGTGCGTACGTACGTCTTACCGTCTCCACGTCGTGGTGTAATTGTTATTCAATAAATTATTATTTGGATGGGTATAATAATGATGTGTAATTCATGTAAATAATAAATGTAACATGATAATTATTCTGTATATATGATATACCATCCAATTATATATTATTTTAATATCAAAAGAATGATATTGTCGCTCGTGCGTATGTACGGACTACCGTCTCCACGAACGTGATGAGATTCATTCTCCATCATATCCATTCAAGTATAATTCTCATTTGATGATTAATAATAGTATCTAAGGACTTGATATCATTCTGGATATGAATAAGATACAACCTATACATTACAAACATTGCTTATGTAACAAAACATATAAAATAAAACGAGTAAGTTAACACCCGAAACAACGATAATTGTAAGATATTATTAACAAAGCAATGTTAAAAGATCATATATGATATCATATGAATGTATATGATTATTTTATAATTTAATAACAATTATTTAACCATTATACAGGAGGTTAACCTACCCTCAATCAAGAAAAAGTACAAGGTAAGGGTTTATTTCACAATCTCTCCATTATCTGAGGTTGTTTATACGTAATAATCTACTAAGATTTCTTTATCATCCACACCCATGTTTCTTAAAAATGTATTTCAAAACATTTTCACCATTTACAAGAATATGGGTTAAAGTCATTTATACCCTTTTTTGACTTTTTATAAGAGTTTTATAAAGGAATCATTCTGTTGTTTTCCAAACAAGGATCTTTGTAACCTTTTCGACAGGATTAAGGTAAGAATGTTTTTTTAACTTATACGGCGGGTGCGGCTATTTACCGCCGTTATAAAATCTTCAAAGCTTCACCTACAAGCTTAAAAGAATATTTTCAATGTAAATGTTTTATTTTATAATTATATGAATTTTAAATGATTTCAAAATTATTATTTTAAGAATTTTTGAAAGGTACTCTTTATCAAGATCATAATTTAAAATGTTTTAAAGATTTATCTTTCTAAATATTTTTAATTACATTCCATGTTTTCAAAATGATTTTAAGGATTTATTTATATAGTCATGAATTCTTTGAAATTATATTTCTTTTCAAAAGTTTCAAAGTGGTATAGGACAGTTTGATTCAAAAATCTCTTATAAATTACTTCCTTTATAAATGTGTGACTTTTCAATGATTTCGAGAAAAGATATATTTCTCTCAAATAGTTTTTTATTTCATCTATGTCAACATCCTTTGATGGATTTTAAGATTATTTGAAGTTGATTTATTATGATAAAAAACTTTTGTATTGTATTGAAGGTTTTGTGATATGTTTTACTGTGGATGTGTTATTTTTATACCATTCATGGTTTATGGAGAAAGTGTTGACATTTCATATGCTTGTTTTATTACGAATGTTTATGTTATGTTTAAACCTTTTCATATGGGAATGCATTGGACTTAGTAAGTGACGGGTGGATCCCGCTATAGCTCCTCGATGCATCGGTAGGTCTCATGAGACAAACTAGTGTCTTGGCACAGGGCCTTGGCAAAATCTTATTTGTAGTCTTGGCATGAGGCCTTGGCTATGTGGTTATGATAGTCTGGCATTAGGCATTCCATCATTATAAAATTGGTTATTGATATTGCATGTGATTATTTTATTAGTAGAATATCCTTGTGAATAATTAAATGGAATTATTTCATTTTATTTTTGCCATACTATGTTGAAGTTCAATTTTAAAAGGCTTTTGTTTTAAGTTATAAATTGCCTTAAATGTTTATTCTTATTTATGAAAGTTTTCACTAAATTGTTATCCTTACTGAGCATTTGATATCACCCCTTTTCTATGTTTTATTTTTCCCAGGATGTGAAGAAGTAAATTATGAAGGACCTATAGGGATATTATAAGAGGATAATAGTGCGAACTATAGAGACAATATGTTGTTCTAGTAGTTTTTCACTTTATGTTGTAATGAAAAACCTTATGAATATATCTAGTGTTTCCATGGATATTAAACCAATTGGTCTTTCTAGATTTTATCTTTCTTGTGATCATGAAAATGGTATGTAATAATGCACCGACTCTAGGTAACTGGGGTCGGGGTGTTATAGTTGGTATCAGAGGAAGTTTAGTACAAACCATGGAAGCTAAATTTAGATAAACTTTGATTAGAGCACGTAGACCTAAGATGAACATTGAGGATTAGTATATAAGAACTTCTTAAAATTTTGGTATTGTGGTGATTTTGTGAGTTTTCCGAGAAATACATCCATGTCTGCATACGAGCAGGTAGAGGCAGCTCTGGCACAGATGTACCTAAGGGTAAAACCCGAAAACACTGCTTTGAGCTAGAATCGAACGGGAACTGGTGCACGACAACGGGCCTTGTTGCACTCTTGGTTATGACACTCCCAGTGGATATGCTTAGGATAGTTCTCATTTTCTTTAAAACCCATTATGAAGGGGTTATGAGTATGTACTTCCTCAAAGGAGACATTTTTTTATTATGGATTATATCCATAAAATATTAAATTTATGTTTTGTGTTTTACAAGTTTGGGATTAGTTATTGTTATTCATAAACTAATCTAGTGTATGCCATTGTTTAGAAATGGCGCCCAGTAGAAGGAATGAGAACTCCAGCAATACAAATGATACAAAGACAAAGAATGATCATATATTTCATGGTCTTAAGCTAGAATTTATAAGAGAAATAGTCTCGCACGTCTTATCATCATATTAAGAAATAATATCATGTGTTGATAAGATAAGTAAAGAGTTTATTAAGTCCTATGGCTTTGAAATAAATAGAATAAAAGGATGGAAGAGAGAAAGGTTGATAAAGGGAAAAGGGAAAAGAAAAATTTTCCCATATGTTAAAACTGTGGAAAGAAACACCCTGGAACTTGCCTGAAAGGAATGGGAGTTTGTTATAAGTGTGGAGGAAAAGGGCACAATGTATGTGACTGCAAGGGTATGAAAATGGTTTCAAATGTACAATGATTCATTTTCAACGAGTTTGGACACTACGCGAACCTATGTCTCAGTCATCAAACTATGCCGCAAATGATGATATTGGATAATAATCAAAGTTATGATACTACCATAGATGAAGAGGAATGATTAGAGTTCTTATGTTGATTATGTCATTTTAGTGTTGTATCAACAATGTACATGTTATAATAATTATGGAGTATATAAGGATTATACTACAGTACTGTTTCATTATGGAGATGAGATTGTGTGGAACAAAGAAATGTGACTCAATAGGAGGTTAAATTTTTGGAAAATATATGGTTGAGAGAAAGATAAAGCATAAAATGGTTCTGATACCGCGGTAGTGATTTTAGAATAATACATGATTGTTTTGGATAAATTATATTGCTTATTCTTGACTACCTTAAAACTGATTAATGATTTGTATATTCCATCATTGTTGAGGTTTAGAACATTTTTGGATTGAAGGAGTATATCTATTATTCTATAAGGAATAAGGGATTATGAATGTAATCAATAAGGTTTTATGATAATTCAGGATGTTGCAGTGTTTTAAAAGAATACATGATAAAGGTGATCACATGTTATTACGCGGTAAAATAAAAGGTATCTTCATTGTTTTTACCTTCCTTATAAATTTTGGACTGAAGTATATTGGATAGTTCTAGTTTGGATTATTTTGGATTTCCATAAAAGGACAACCCGGAGGTCAGGCAACAACCCGTCACATCTGGCAAGGTCACGAGACTTGAACCCACAACCGAAGGGTGACAAGGGTGTATCACCTACTGCTGACCCACATGATGTCCTGGTTTGAATAATGTCAATTTTTTAATGGTTCTTCTAGATGAAATATAAATTCATTTTTTAACCCTATACGAATAGGATAAATAGAATATTATTTTTTAGTTCTATTATCTTTTAGAGTAAAAGATGAGTTTGTGGTAGAACTTAGTTAAAGGTTGAGACTCTACTTGTCAAGTATATATTTTTCTTTTTCTCTTATTTAATGAAGAAATTAATTCCTATACTTTAGTGAAGGGATCTTAAAAAAAATTTGTTATCTTAATACCATATGATTTTCTGAACTGATTGTATTTTAAATCATCATAGAATGATGAATTTAAGGCCCAAAATTTTACACTTGTTTGTGATTGATGACCTCAATCACTACCTATAAATATTTACGTTTTTTCTCCAATTATATGTCTTTAATTACCACCAATGTTCTCCGAATAGAGATCATAATTTGGTGGTGACCCTTTCATTTCTCTTTTCCTCATATTAAGACTAAACATTATCAACCCAATTCTTGATGTGGGTTTTCCCACAAAGATATTTTCTATATTCAACCTTTTATTTTCGAAGAAAAATTTCAAATTGCGAGGATGCAATTTATTGAAGGGGGGGAGAATGTAACACCCCATGATGTCATAGTGTGTTATTTCTTCAAAATAATTCAATAACTTGCACTACACACCACACCGAGTTCAAGCACACCATGACTTACAAAACAAGCCGTTCAAAGGAGGTTATGAATAGTATTATCTAAATTTTAAACTTCATATAATTTTTATAATTTTAGAATTCATATTATGAGTTTCTTAGACATAATGTAAGAACAAATTAATTTTCAGTATTTCACTTTTACCAACATTTAATAGTAAATCCTTTTTAAATCAAATATTTTAAACATTTATATATTCAATTTCACTAAAAATCTACTTTTTAGAATGGGGATATCCAAAATTTACAATGAAACATCAAAAGCTTCCACGGTACGCTTTCCTTTGAATAATATAGTAGTGTGTGTTGTACGCAACTTCGAGTTCTAACACACACCACAACCAATCAAACTAGCCATTATGAATAGTAATACCTACTTTTTGAAATTATATATATATTATATTTAAAATTGGACTTCATTTTTGGATTCGGAATATCGAAATTATCCTAAGATGAATTTTTGGTATTTTTCTGAGAACTTCCAATTTTTATGAATAGTGAAAAATACTTAAAAACAACTTTTTTAATCAAAATAATTTATAGTGATAAATTATATTATTGAGTGGTTTTAAAGTATAATTAGAATAAATTTTTACCATTTTATCCAATGGTGTTCATTATAATTAATTTCACTTTGAAATTGGACCTAAACAATTGTCAATCTTTTGATATATATTGATTCTTAAGAACATGCTATTTGTTGTGACAGTAGGAATTAATTTTAAAATTAATTAATGAAACATATATGTTTGGAATTTTGTAAAATAGACATCATATTTGAATTCGGAATATCAATTATATCTTAGGGTGAAATTTTGGCATTGTTCTGAAAAACTTCAATTTTTTCTGAATAGTGAAACTACTATGTGGTAGTTAAAAAAACTGTTTTTTTTTCATAAAACTTAATTTTATTGTTTCTGTGAATGGAATTTCGAAAATCCAAGAGACACGGTTAATATCATGAAGTAAAATGTTCAATGAGATGCAAATAATTTTTGGTGAATAGTAACTTTTTACTTTTACTTACCATGGTTAAAAGTAAATAGGGTAATTAAGGGTAAAAATGATATTAATATTACCATAATACATGTCTTAATTCTATTGGAAAAGTTTATCTCGACCAAAAACAACCTTATTAATAAAATATTATCATTTTGGTCCACTTGGATTATATTAGGACATTTATTATTATTTAATTCAAAGAAGAGTTAAAAGAGTTAAAATCAATGTTTATTTACTAAAACATTTTTAATATAGGGTTATATATAAGATAAATTCGATTGTAAATATTCATTTGAAATCTAATATGATTTCCTACGTAATGATATTTTATTTATTATATTTAGACATTAAATAATTTAATTTATTTATGACACAATGATGATGTAGTAATTACCATGAGAGTGAAAAATTAAATTAATTGATATTATAAATACTTAAATAAATATAATATGAGACTTTTATTGAATTAAACTAATTTTATAGGTTAATATGACATATTAGAAATGATTTAATTAACGTTTTTTGAAGTAATAAGTATGTTATGAGTTTCAAAAAAATAAACTTTTGAATAGTCTCAAAATTGACATAAAAGAGTTTTTAAAAACAAATATTATATAATTAATTGATATTAAATCCCTAAAAATATAATGTTCGGCCAAGAGAAATATATCATGGTAGTTGTATCATTGATGGACCACTTGGGGGTCGAATGGATATGTATGGTAAGTTTATTAACCATATAATATAAGAATACAAAAAGACATTGTAAAACTGAAACTAATTAACTTAGAGTTAATACTTAAAGATAAGGTTAATATAGTAACCCAAACCTGTCTAAATTCTATTGGTTAAGTGGTTTTAGACCCATCCCCACCTTAACCTTTATATAATCAGCTTTTGAGCCATTAGAAACCGAATATGAATTTATTATAAATTAATATTTCTAGCTTTACCAAAGGTGCCCCTCACCCCTCTTATAAAAGGGCACCCCCCTTCTCATTACTTCACAACTTCAAAGACTTTTGGTTCGGACTAACTCTGCCCAAATACACTCCCAACATCCCTCAATATAACCTAGAGTCCTTAGTTTGATCATAAATCCAACCTAAAGAGCCCTTTTGATCAAATCAAAAGGAAGAACCCGAAGAAGAGGTAATGATTTTTCCACCCTTTTCCATGTTCCTTTCTTCTTCCACTTCTTCTTCATTTGTTATTACCATTCTAAAATTATAACACCAGTATCATATATATACTTTGATGTTATTATAAATATCGTATAACCATATTCAGTATTCTATCCATCCTTTGAATAACATGTCACCATACGAGCGTACGTACGGATTAACATCTCCACGTCGTGGTGTAGTTGTTATTCAATAAATTATTATTTGAATGGGTATAATAATGACGTATAATTCATGTAAATAATAAAAGTAACATGATAATTATTCTGTATATATGATATACCATCCAATTATATATTATTTTAATATCAAAAGAATGATATTGTCGCTCGTACGTACGTACGGACTACCGTCTCCTCGAACGCGATGAGATTCATTCTCCATCGTATCAATTCAAGTATAATTCTCATTTGATGATTAATAATAGTATATAAGGACTTGATATCATTCTGTATATGAATAATATACAACCTCTACATTACAAACATTTCTTACGTAACAAAACATATAAAATAAAATGAGTAAGTTAACACCCGAAACAACGATAATTGTAAGATATTAATAACAAAGCAATGATAAAAGATCATATATGATATCATATGAATGTATATGATTCTTTTATAATTTAATAACAATTATTTCACCATTATACAGGAGGTTAACCTATCCTCAATCAAGGAAAAGTACAAGTTAAGGGTTTATTTCGCAATCTCTCCATTATCCAAGGTTGTTTATACGTAATAATCTACTGAGATTTATTTATCATCCACATCAAAGTTTCTTCAAAATGTGTTTCAAAACATTTTCACCATTTACAAGAATATGGGTTAAATTCATTTATACCCTTGTTTGACTTTTTATAAGAGTTTTATAAAGGAAACATTCTATTGTTTTCCAAACAAGGTTCTTTTTAACCTTTTCGACAGGATTAAGGTAAAAATGTTTTTTTTAACTTATACGGTAGGTGCGGCTATTTTCCACCGTTATAAAATCTTCAAAGCTTCAATTACAAGATTAAAAGAATATTTTCAATGTAAATTTTTTATTTTATAATTACATGACTTTTAAATGATTTCAAAATTATTATTTTAAGAATTTGTGAAAGGTACTCTTTATCAAGATCATAATTTTAAATGTTTTAAAGATTTATCTTTCTAAATATTTTTAATTAATGTCCATGTTTTCAAAATGATTTTAAGGATTTATTTATATGGACAAGAAGTCTTTGAAATTATATTTCTTTTCAAAAGTATCGAAGTGGTATGGGACACTTTGATTCAAAAATCTCTTATAAATTACTTCCTTTATAAATGTGTGACATTTCAATTATTTCGAGAAAAGAGATATTTGTCTCAAATAGTTTGGATTTCATATATGTCAACATCCTTTGATGGATTTTAAGATTATTTGAAGTTGATTTATTATGATACAAAACTTTTGTATTGTATTGAAGGTTTTGTGATATGTTTTACTGTGGATGTGTTATTTTTATTCCATTCATGGTTTATGGAGATAGTGTTGACATTTTGTATGCTGGTTTTAATATGAATGTTTATGTTATGTTTAAACCTTTTCATATGGGAATGAATTGGACTTAGTAAGTGACGGGTGGAGCCCGCTATAGCTCCTCGATTCATTGGTAGGTCTCATGAGACAAACTAGTGTCTTGGCACAGGGCCTTGGCAAAATCTTATTTGTAGTCTTAGCACGAGGCCTTGGCTATGTGCTTATGATAGTCTGGCATTATGAATTCCATCATTATGAAAGTGGTTATTGATATTTCATGTGATTATTCGATTAGTAGAATATCCATGTGAATAAGTAAATGGCATTATTTCATTTTATATTTGCCATACTATTTTGAAGTTCAAGTTTAAAAGGCTTTTGTTTTAAGTTATACATTGCCTAAAATGTATATTCTTATTTATGAAAGTTTCCACTATATTGTTATCCTTACTGGGCATTTGAGCTCACCCATTTTCTATGTTTTATATTTCCCAGGATTTGAAGAAGTAAATTATGAATGACCTGCATGGATATTATAAGAGGTTAATAGTGTGAACTATGGAGACAATATGTTATACTAGTAGTTTTTCACTTTATGAATTAATGAAAAACATTATGAATATATCTAGTGTTTCCAAGGCTACTAAACCAATCGGTCTTTTGAGATTTCATCTTTCTTGTGATCATGCAAATGGTATGTAATAATTCACCGACTCTAGGTAACTGGGGTCGGGGTGTTACAATTGGTATCAGAGGAAGTTTAGTACAAACCATGGAAGCTACATTTAGATAAACTCTGATTAGAGCACGTAGACCTAAGATGAACATTGAGGATTAGTATATAAGAACTTCCTAGAATTTTGGTATTGTATAGATTTTGTGAGTTTTCCGAGAAATGAATCTTTGTCTCGATACGAGTAGGTAGAGGCAGCTCTGGCACAGATGTACCTAGGGGTAAAACTCGAAAACACCGCTTTGAGATAGACTCGAACGGGAAATGGTGCACGACAATGGGCCTTGTTGCACTCTTGGTTTCGACACTCTCAGGGGATATGCATAGGATAATTCTCATTTTCTTTAAAAACCATTATGAAGGGTTTATGAGTATATACTTCCTCAAAGGAGATATTTTTTTGATTATGGATTATATCCATAAACTATTTAATTTATGTTATGTGTTTTACAAGTTTGGGATTATTTATTGTTATTCATAAACTAATCTAGTGTATGCCATTGTTTAGAAATGGCGCCCAGTAGAAGGAATGAGAACTCCAGTAATGCACATGAAACAACTAGAAAGAAGGATCATATATTTCATGGTCTTAAGCTAGAATTAATAAGAGAAATAGTCTCACATGTATTATCATCATATGAATAAATAATATCATGTGTTGATAAGATAAGTAAAGAGTTAACTGAGTCCTATGGATTTGAAATAGACAGAAGAAAAGTATGGAAGAGAGAAAAACAGATAGAGGGAAAATGGAAAAGAAAATTTTTCCCATATGTTAAAACTATGGAAAGAAACACCATGGATCTTGCCTGAAAGGAATGGGAGTTTGTTATAAGTGTGGAGGAAAAGGGCACAAAGTACGTGACTGAAAGGGTAATAAAATGGTTTCAAATGTACAATGATTCATTTGCAAGGAGTTTGGACACTACGTGAACCAATGTCTCAGTCATCAAACTGTGCCGCAGATTATGCTATTGGATAATAATCAAGTTATGATACTACCACAGATGAAGAGGAATGATTATAGTTCTTATGTTGATTATGTCATTTGAGTGTTGTATTAACAATGTACTTGTAATAATAATTATGGAGTATATAAGTATTGTACTGCAGTACTATTTCATTATGGACATGAGATTGTGTGGAACAAAGAAAAGTGACTCAACAGGAGCTTAAATTTTTGGAAAATATGTGGTTGAGAGAAAGATAAACCATAATATGGTTCTAATACCGCGGTAGTGATTTTAGAATAATACATGATTGTTTTGGATAAATTATATTGGATATTCTTGACTACCTTGAAACTGATTAATGATTTTTATATTCCATCATTGTTGAGGTTTAGAATATTTTTGGATTGAAGGAGTATATCTATTATTCTATAAGGAATAAGGGATTATGAATTTAATCAATAAGGTTTTATGATAATTCAGGATGTTGCAGTGTTTTAAAAGAATACATGATGATGGTGATCACATGTTATTACGCGGCAAAAAAATGGTATCTTCATTGTGTTTACCTTCCTTATAAATTTTGGACTGAAGTATTTTGGATAGTTCTAGTTTGGATTATTTTGGATTTCCATAAAAGGACAACATGGAGGTCGGGCGACAACCCGTCGCGTCCGGCAAGGCCGTGAGACTTGAACCCACAACTGAAGGGCGACAAGGGTGTATCACCTACCACTGACCCACGTGATTTCCTGGTTTGAATAATGTCGTTTTTTTAATGGTTCTTCTAGATGAATTATAAATTCTTATTTTAACCCTATGCGAATATGATAAATGGAATATTATTTTTAAGTTCTATTATATTTTAGAGTAAAATATGACTTTGTGGTAGAACTTAGTTAAATTTGAGACTCTACTTATCAAGTATATATTTTTCTTTTTCTCTTATTCAATGAAGAAAATAATTCCTATACTTTAGTGAAGGGATCTTAAAAAAATGTGTTATCTTAATACCATAAGTTTTTATGAACCGATGGTATTCTAAATCATCATAGATTGATGAATTTAAGGACCTAAATTTTACACTTGTTTGTGATTGATGACCTCAATCACTACCTATAAATATTTACGTTTTTATCCAATTATATGTCTTTAATTACCACCAATGTTCTCCGAATAGAGATCATAATTTGGTGGTGACCCTTTCATTTCTCTTTTCCTCATATTAAGACTAAACTTTATCAACCCAATTTCTGATGTGGGTTTTCCCACAACGATATTTTATATATTCAACCTTGTCTTTTTGAAGAACAATTCCAAATTGCGAGGACGCAATTTATTGAAGGAGGGGAGAATGTAACACCCCAAGATTTCATAGTGTGTTATTTCTTCAAAATAATTCAATAACTTGCACTACACACCACACCGAGTTCAAGCACACCATGACTTACCAAACAAGTCGTTCAAAAGAGGTTATGAATAGTATTAACTAAATTTTAAACTTTATGTAATCATTATAATTTTAGAGTCCATATTATGAGTTTCTTAGACATAATGTAAGAACAAATTCATTTTCAGTATTTCACTTTTACCACCTTTTAATAGTGAACCCTTTTGAAATGCGATATTTTAAACTCTTATATATTCAATTTGACTAAAAAATTTACTTTTTAGAATGGGCATATCAAAAATTTACAATGAAACATCCCAATCTTCCATAGTTCGCTTTCCTTTGAATAATATAGTAGCGTGTGTTGTACGCAACTTCGAGTTCTAACACACACCACAACCAATCAAACTAGCAGTTATGAATAGTAATACCTACTTTTTGAAATTATATATATATTATATTTCAAAATGGAATTCATTTTTGGATTCGGAATATCGAAATTATGCTAAGTTGAATTTTTGGTATTTTTCTGAGAACTTCGAATTTTTATGAATAGTGAAAAATACTTAAAAACAACTTTTTTAATCAAAATAATTTATAATGATAAATTATATTATTGAGTGGTTTTAAAGTATAATTAGAATATATTTTTACCATTTTATCCAATGGTGTTCATTAGAATTAATTACACTTTGAAATTGGACCTAAACAATTGTCAATCTTTTGATATATATTGTTTCTTAAGAACACGCTATTTGTTGTGACAGTGGGAATTAATTATAAAATTAATTAATGCAACTTATATGTTTGGAATTTTGTAAAATAGACATCATTTTTGAATTTGGAATATCAATTATATCTTAGGGTGAAATTTTTGCATTGTTATAAAAAACTTGAATTTTTGATGAATAGTGAAACTACTATGTTGTAGTTAAAAAAACTGAATTTTTTCATAAAACTTAATTTTACCGCTTATTTGAATGGAATTTCGAAAATCCGAGAGACCTGGTTAATATCAATAAGTAAAATGTTGTTCAATGAGATGAAAATAATTTTTGGTGAATAGTAACTTTTTACTTTTATTTACCACGGTTAAAAGTAAATAGGGTAATTAAGGGTAAAAATGATATTAATATTACCCTAAAACATGTCCTAATTCTATTGGACAAGGGTATCTCGATCAAAAACAATCTTAGAAATAAAATATTATCATTTAGGTCCACTTGGATTAGATTAGGACATTTATTATTATTTAATTAAAAGAAGAGTTAAAATCAAAGTTTATTTACTAAAACATTTTTAATATAGGGTTATATATAAGATAAATTCGATTGTAAATATTAATTAGAAATCTAATTAAATTTAATACATAATGATATTTTATTTATAATTTTTAGACATTAAATAATATAATTTATATATGATACAATGATGATGCAGTAATTACCATAATAGTGAATTATTAAAATAATTGATATTATAAATACCGAAATAAATATAATATGAGACTTTTATTGAATTAAACTAATTTTATAAGTTAATATGACATATTAGGAATGATTTAATTAACTTTGTTTTAAGTAATCATTCTGTTATGAGTTTCACAAAAATCATCTATTGAATAGTGTAAAAATTGACATAAAAGAGTTTTTAAAAAAAAATTATATTATTAATTGATATTAAATCCCTAAAAATCTAATGTTCGGCCAAGAGACTTATCTCTTGATATTTTTATCATTAATGAACCACATTGGGGTCTCTTGGATGTATATGGTATGTTTATTAACCATATAATATAAAAATACAAAGAGACATTGTAAAAGTGAAATTAATAAACTTAGAGTTAATACTTAAAGATAAGGTTCTTATAGTAACCCAAACCTGTCTAAATTCTATTGGTTAAGTGGTTTTAGACCCATACCAATCTTAAACTTTAAATAATAAACTCTGGAGCCATTAGAAACCGAATATTAATTTATTATAAATTAATATTTCTAGCTTTTCCAAAGGTGCCCCTCACCCCTCTTATAAAAGGGAACTCCCCCTTCTCATTACTTAACACATTAAAATACTTTTGTTTCGGCCAAAAACTTCCCAAATACTCTCCCAAATTCCCTCAATATAACATAGTGGCCTTAGTTTGATCATAAATCCAACCTAAGGATCCCTTTTTATCAAATCAAAAGGAAGAACCCGAAGAAGAGGTAATGATTTCACCGCCCTTTTCCAAGTTCCTTTCTTCTTCCACTTCTTCTTCCTTTGTTATTACCATTCTAAAATAATAACTCCAGTATCATATATATACTGTGATGTTATTATAAATATGGTACAACCATATTCAGTATTCTATCCATCATTTGAATAACATGTCACCATACGTGCATATGTACGGTTTACCGTCTCCACGTCGTGGTGTAATTGTTATTCAATAAATTATTATTTGGATGGGTATAATAATGATGTGTAATTCATGTAAATAATAAATGTAACATGATAATTATTCTGTATATATGATATACCATCCAATTATATATTATTTTAATATCAAAAGAATGATATTGTCGCTCGTGCGTATGTACGGACTACCGTCTCCACGAACGTGATGAGATTCATTCTCCATCATATCCATTCAAGTATAATTCTCATTTGATGATTAATAATAGTATCTAAGTACTTGATATCATTCTGGATATGAATAAGATACAACCTATACATGACAAACATTGCTTACGTAACATATAAAATAAATGGAGTAAGTTAACACCCGAAACAACGATAATTCTAAGATATTATTAAGAAAGCAATGTTAAAAGATCATATATGATATCATATGAAAGTATATGATTCTTGTATAATTTAATAACAATTATTTCACGATTATACAGGAGGTTAACCCACCCTCAATCAAGGAAAAGTACAAGGTATGGGTTTATTTTGCAATCTCTCCATTATCTGAGGTTGTTTATACGTAATAATCTACTGAGATTTATTTATCATC
>CAUJRU010003596.1:0-39226 GCA_963277665.1 Viscum album
CATCTAGTTATAACTAAACATCCTTATGGTTAATGAAAGTACCTCATTATATCCTCTCTGATGGAGGTAGGTAATGCTACCCTACCATGTATAAATATCACATTATCATCACCTAATGACCACCCAGGTATTGGATCACCACCAATTAGTAGTTCCCGCATCACAACACACTTTGGGTATGACTCCTATCTTACATTTAACCAATCTAATAAAGAATACCTGACCAATAATGGATCATAATTCATCATTCCCTACTACTCATAAGCATCCATCCTCTATTAATCTAATAAGCTCATTAAGCACTACTTCTACTCTAATGGCCACTCACCATGATCCCACTCAACCTTTATCTTATAGATAATAGAATCCACAATAACTTTACCTTTTTCTGGTGTATACATAATCTCAAAGTAAAATGTGTTTATATTCTCCACCCAAAAACTTTTCCTCAAATTCAGGCCCTCTATGTGGTGATATAGAAAATTCTCTTCTGTTCAATGTAAAAAATAAACCAATCACTAAATAGATAGCCTCACCAACACTTTAGATCATGGACCATGACTTCTATCTCCAAATAATTATTGGGTTAGTTCTTCTCATGGGTTCATAGATTTTGAGACCCATAAGATACTACTCACCTTCTATGATTTTTTACAACCCCTAGACCAAAACTTGATGAATCACAATATACTGCATATACAATCCTAGGATCTAGAAGTACAATTTCTGGATATATAGTCAACTTTATATTTATCTCAAGAAATACTTCTTTACACTGGTCTGACCACTAAAGCTTCACTCCCATTTTTTTCAATGAAATCATGGGCACTGATAATCAGGATAATTCTTGGATAAAGTGTTGGTAATATCCTAATAGGCCTATACATCTTATAATATTGAAAAAATTATGTGGAAATGTCTAGGATATAACTGCTTCCACTTTATTAGGGTCCACAAATATACCTATCTTAGACACCACAATCCCTAATAACTTCACCTCCTAAATCTAGAAGTAACACTTTAATAGATTGGAATAAAACTAATGTGCTCAAGGTGTACTCAAGTCTATCTTAAGATGTCTAGAATGATTCTCCTATGTTAATGATTATATGAGGATGTCTTCAAAAAAAATCATAGATAACAAGTATAGGTAAGGATGAAAAATCTTGTTCATGAGGTCCATGAATACCACCAGTTGATTGGTAAAACCAAACAACACCACTAGATACTTATACAGTCTACAATTGCTCTAAAACAGCATATTTAGAATTTACTCCCCTCTAACCCATAACTGGTGATAGAATAAATGAATACCAATATTATAGAACCATTGAGATTCCCATAGATATTCAAAAAGTTTTTCAATATTGGGAAATGGATATCAGTTATTAATAGTTGCCTGGTTTAGCTTCCTATTGTAACACCCGAGACTTTTATGTTATATAAATCATCAAAGGAATCTTTTTCTACACAACACTTTCTTGGCTTGCTTTACACGCAATCGCGACCTTCCTCGATAGCTTGCGTCGTACGCAATACCGAGTTTCACTAAACAACAATATGCTATTAAAACTAGCCGTTATGAATAGTAATAACCACTTTTTGAAAATTTATAAATTTTATTTTTCAAAATGGACTTCATTTTTGGACTCAGAATATCGAAATTAGCCTAGGGTGAAATTTTGGTATTTTTCTGAAAACTTTCAATTTTTGATGAATAGTGAAACCACTAAGTGGTAGGTTAAAAACTGAATTTTGCATAAAACTTAATTTTACCGCTTCTGTGAATGGAATTTCAAAAATCCGAGAGACACGGTTAATATCAAGGACTAAAATGTGGTTCAATGAGATGAAAATAATTTTTTGGTGAATAGTAACTTTTTACTATTTTTACCGCGGTTAATAGTAAATAGGGTAACTAAGGGTAAATATGATATTAATATTACCCTAACACATGTCCTAATTCTATTGGACAAGTGTAATTCGACCAAAAACAAACTTAGGAATAAAATATGACCATTTAGGCCCACTTGGATTAGATTAGGACATTTATTATTAATTTATTTAAAGAAGGGTTAAAATAGTTAAAATCAAAGTTTAATAAGTAAATCATTTTTAATATAGGGTTATACATAAGATAAATTCGATTGTAAATATTCATTAGAAAGCTAAAAAGATTTCCTACATGATGGTATTTTATTTGTAATTTTTAGACATCAAATAATTTAATTTATTTATGACACAAAGATGATGCAGTAATTATCTTATTAATGAAATATTGACAAAATTGATAATATAAATACCAAAATAAATGTAATTTGAGACTTTTTATGAATTCCACTAATTTTCTAGGTTACTATGATATATTAGTATTGATTTAATCAACTTGTTTCGAACATATAATTCTGTTATGACTTTGACAAAAATCATATATCAAATAGTGTCAAAATTGACACAAAATAGTTTTTAAATCAAATATTATATTATTAATTGTTATTTTATTCCTAAAAATCTAAGGTTCGGCCAAATGACTTAGATAAGGATATATATATTAATAATAAACAATTTGGGGTTCGTTTGGCATGTTATAGTAAGTGTATTAACCATATAGTGAAAGAAAACAAAAAGACACGGTAAAAGTTAAATTAATTAACTTAGAGTTAAATCTAATTGATAAGGTTAAAATAATACCCTAAACTTGTCTAAATCCTATTGGTTGATAGGATTTCGACCCATCCCCACTTTAGCTTCGAAATAAGACCCTTTGGAACCATTATAAACCGATTTTGACTTTAATATAAAATAATATTTTGAGATATTCCTAAGGTGCCCCTCTCCTCCCTTATAAAAGGGCACCTCCTCCCCCTCCTCCTCACACCAATTTGAGCACTCAAGCTCGGCCAACCCCTGCCATTTTCCCTTCTCCACTTCCCTAGAATAATCCTAGAGGTCCTGGTCTTCTCCAAAGACCAATCTTAGTTCCTTAAGTGGAGGATTCAAAAAGGCGTTCCAAAGAAGAGGAGCTTCGGACACGAACAAAGCAAATCGGACCTAAGGTAAGGGAAATATCACAATCTCATTTTTATCTGAGATTGTTTATTCGTAAGTATTCACTGGGGTGTATTTTATCATCCACATCCATGTTTCATCAATATGTAATATTATTTCCATCCACCTACAATTGTTTAAATCCATTTTTACCCTTCGGTGAGTTTTTAGTAATATGTATGAAAGGAATCTTTTGTCGTACGAGGTACTTTTTGACTTTTCTGACAAAAGTACGAAGAATGTTTTTTTAACTTATACGGCATGGATGGATTTTTAAAACATTATTTCCAAGAATCTTCCTTTACAAGTTATCAATTTTATTTTTAATCAAGTCGTATGACATGTTATGAAAGGAAAAATGTTTTTGAAGAAGAAAGGATATTTTCCTCAAGAATGGAGTTCAAGTGTTTTATCAAAATTATTTTCCATCTAAGATAATAAAGGGTTCTGTTTTTATCCCTATTATTAAATTGATTTGTTCATGTTGTGATGGAATTATTTTTATGAATTCCTTTATCTTATATGAATTGATTTATGATGTCATGATGTTTCAAGAATCCCATTTTTGTTACATGTGTTATGCGATGATGTATGTTATATGATTATGTGGCACACATAAGAAAGGATTCATTATAAGATGGGTGGGACCTATATCTCCCTCCAATGCATTGGGTAAAGATTTTATATCTCATGAGATAGACATGGCTGGAACGGAAGGTTATTTCGGTTCAGTGATACAGGACTGAAACGAGGAGTGAACTCGGTTCAGAAAGGGACTTTGTCCACTAAGATAGTCTTGGCAATGAGTCATGACTAACAAGAAATGATTTTCCATGATTATGTGTGCATGCCACAAAGATTCAAGTTTTATGTTATGATTATGGGGATCTCATTTTCACTTCTATGATTTATTCCATGTTAAGATATTATGATCTCTTTTGCAGGTTTTAATTTTCAAAAAGATATGATATGATTTTTATTTCCTTTATTTTCCCTTGCTGAGCATTTGAGCTCACCCTTTTATGTTTTCTTTTCCCCAGGCCAGGAAGATGGATATTAAGTAGAATATGCTAAAAGGGACCCTAGATATGATGAAATAAATGGGAGACACTGTAGAAGATTTATGAACCAGTTGTTTATGTTTCCCAGTTTCTAAAGACACTATACCTATACGGTCCTTTGTGGTTTTGTCATATGTTGTAATAAGTGTGATTCAATTTTGAAGTATTAACAATGTATGTAAAGTGTGGGTCGTTATACCTATAATCAATGTAGAGTCAAATATTACAATCTTCCTTATTGGAGAACAACACAGGTACACCCCATGATGAATTACTTGGCTATATAAATCTATTCCACTCTAATTCATAAAGTTGTACCTTAATCTCCTTTATCTAGGCTGGAACAATATGATAAGGTTATTTAAATGGTCTACACACCTAGCACAATCTCTATCATGAATTAAATTTCTCTATTATTAGGAAGTCCTATGAAGTAATTTAGAAAGATTTATTGATATAGATTCACAACTAGAGGGAAAAATTATGGGGATATCATCAATTATATCGAATGAGACAAGCCCACCATCCGTCTCATGATCACCCTGATCTGAATCAAGTTTGGTCTAACTCTTCTTACTCCCATTCCCCATTCCCCAATCATCATGAAATTCTCTCCATTTGGAAAAGTGAATGATACAAATCTCTAATAGAAATCCATGGGATCTCGGAATCTGGTAAGATAATCCATGTTGAGAATCACTTCAAAGTTATTCATATCTAGGATCATGAATTTCCACAGATGTCTATAACCATTAATGATTATAGGGAACTATAGAAATCTATAGATACTGATCAATTTTGTGCCCAATGGTGTATCAAGGGTGACTAAATTAGTAGATTACTTGACTGGTAGGTCAAGTCCAAAAACTACTTGAGAAGATAGAAAATAATGAGAAACACCATTATAAAAAAATGAAGTAGATAAAGTGGACATTATCAAGACCATACCTCGAACAATAGATGGTTCCTCACCACCATCTATTGGAGTCTGATCCATTGCATAAATATAGTCTGACTTAGATTCATGACCCTGACCCAGAGATACATTACTAACCTGAGTCTTCTATTGAGTACCCAATCAGATCTTGGGGTCCTTATCCATGTCTTTTTTGAACCCTTGTGGAAGAGTGACCTTATAGATTTGTGGTAGGACTTTTAAATATGTCACATCCCACCACACTAATAGAACATGCTATGAGGTTCTAAGAAGGCCCTATGGAAGTAACCTATCTTCCCAAAATTGAATTATTTTGGTTCAAATACTGAGGGAACCAAATATATAGAACTCTAATACACTTGAATGGCACTGCTCTTCCACACATATCTGACATTCCTCTTCCTGACATTAGAAGAGTTACTCATGGAAACAATAGGAGGTCCACCCATCTATGTACTGAAGGTTATAAAAATACCAGTTGCTTAAACATCCTCCAAGATCCTCTCAATGGTCAAGGACTTCCATTAAACCTATGGGTATGACACTAGGGATAATATTTGGGCATACTTCTAGATATCAATATGAAGTTTAACCTTGAACTTTCTACCCTTATGAGCATCATACCTATACATAAGATGTATAAAGTGAAAAATATCAATAAAAAACATATAGTATGAAAACACCATCATGGAACCCTAATATAGTTCCATAAACTCTTGTGCTTGGTCAAGATTCAATGTATCAGAAAGAACTCCCCAAATAATAGATCCTTGATGGACTCCCAGAAGAGACACTCACATCATCTAGCCTATCCCATGATTCCCCACCAATGCATGGAGAGCCACTACAACATGAAAGATGCTAGCTTCACCTTCTCATCAACTAGTGTCTCAATGTGGTCAAATATACCCTTGATGATATCCACAAAGTCCTTAACATCATGTGGTCTACCAACACCTTGAGAATCTAAAGGATATTGGAGCTAAAAATCCTTGGTGTATTCAACCATGGATCTTAGTGGAAATGATCTCAGCTGAAGCTGGATGAATTGTTGCACTACTGGAGCTTCCTTAACCTTTGGGGTGGGTGTGGTAAAGTGTTTCGGAGAACCCTCCTGCTCAGCTGGAGATCCTAGAAAACATATATGAGGCAAAATATCCTATAACATAAGGAACATTAGGAACATAAATATATATTAACCAGTCTAAGGGATCACATAAGGTTCTCCTTGGAGTCTACACCTAACCCAAGGTATACCCTCCTAGCACTAACTGTAACACCCCGACCCTAGTTACCCATAGTTGGTGCATTATTACATAACATTGGCACGATCACAAGGAAATCATGTATTGAAAGACCAATCAGTTTAATATTATTGGAAATAAGATTCATATATAAGTTTAACTTTACAGCTTGAAGAGAAATAAAACATGAATATATTTCATTAGAAACATCAAAGCCTCCTAGATTATGCCTACAAGTCACTCATAACTAACTTCTTCATATCCTGAGAAAATGAAACATAAGAAAGGGGTGAGCTCAAACACTTAGTAAGGGAATGCAATAAAATGGAAAATAACATAAATATTAAGCATGGTGAATAATTGAAACCACATGCCTTTACCAATAATAACCATGAATAATTTTATGGTAGGAATATGAGCTGAGTAAATAATTCCATAATAAAACATAATCATGGGTATTCTACTAGTCGAATGACCACATGAACCATCAATATTATTTTCATAATGAGGGAATATATAATGCAAGACATTTTATAACATTTTGTCAAGGCCTCGGCCAAGACGTCTAAAAATGATTAAGGCCTCGGCCAAAACCATATATCAAATTGGGAAAGGGCACAGCCAATTCCATGTCTAGTTGTCTCATGAGACCTACCGATGCATTGAGGAGCTATAGCGGGGTCCACCTGTCACTTACTAAGTCCAATACATTCCTCATATGAAAAGGTTTAAACATATCATAAACATTTGTATTAAAACTAACATAGGAAATGTAAATAATTCAACCATAAACCAGGAATGGTATAAAAATAGCACATCCATAGTCAAACATATCACAAAACCTTCAATACAATATGGAAGTTTTGTATCATAATAAATCAACTTCAAATAAACTTAAAATCCATGAAAGGATGTTGACATAGATGAAATCAAAACCCTTTTTAGAGAAATATATCTTTCTATTTTGAAATCATAATTATAAAGAAAACATATATTTTGAAAATATTCTTATAAGCTTGTAAGGGAATCTTTTATGATGTTATAATGGCGGAAAATAGCCGCACCCGCTGTATAAGTTAAAAAAACATTCTTACCTTAAATTTATTGAAAAGGTCAAAAAGTACCTTGTTTGGAAAATGACAGAAAGATTCCTTTCAAAAAACATAAGGGTATAAATGAATTTAATCCATCATCTAGTAAATAGTAATTTTTTTTGAAATACATTTTTAAGAAACATGGATGTGGATGATAAATAGGTCCCAGTAGATAATTACGTATAAACAACCTCGGATAATGAAGTGATTATAGAATTAACCCTTACCTTTTACTTTTCCTTGGTCGAGGGTAGGTTAACCTCCTGTATAATGGTGAAATAATTGTTATTAAATTATAAAAGAATCATATACATTAATATGATATCATATACGATCTTTCAATATTGCTTTGTTAATAATATCTTAGTATTATTGTCGTTTCGGGTGTTAACGAATTCGTTTTCCTCTATATTATTTATTATGTGAGTCATATTTTTTATGGATGGGATGTATCTTATTCATATATATAATTATATAAAGTCTTTAAACATTATTTTTAATCATCAAATGAAAATTAGTCTTGAATGGATATGATGGGGAATGAATCTCATTGCGTTCGTGGAGACGGTAATCCGTACGTACGCACAAGAAAAAATATCATTCTTTTGATATTAAAATAATTTATAATTGGATGGTATATCATATATAAAGAATAATTATCATGTTATATTCATTATTTACATCAATTACACATCATAATTATACCCATCCAAATAATAATGTATTGAATAACAATTACACCACGACGTGGAGACGGTAAGCCGTACTTACGCACGTATGGTGACATGTCATTCAAAGGATGGATAGAATAATGAATATGGATGTAACATATTTATAATAACATCATAGTATATAGAATATACTGAATTTATTATTTTATAATGTAAATAACAAAGAAAGAAGAAGTGGAAGAAGAAAAGAACTAGAAAGAGGGCAGTGAAATTATTACCTCTTCTTCGAGTTCTTCCTTTTGATTTGATCAAAAGGGATCTTTAAGTTGTCTTTATGACTAAATGAATGCCTCTATGATGAAGTGGGGGAAGTTTAGAGGATATTTGGGCAGGGTTTGACCGAGCCAAAAGGCTTTGAAGGCGTGAATTAGAGAGAAGGGGGAGTGCCCTTTTATAAGAGGGTTGAGGGGCACCTTAGGAAAAGCTAGAAATATTATTTTATAATAAAATCATTTTCGGTTTCTAATGGATCCAAAATGAATTATTTGAATTCTAAGGTGGGGATGGGTAGAAAAACATTCAACCAATATGTTTTATACAGGTTTGGGGAACTATATTAACTTTATCTTTTAGATTTAACTCTTAGTTAAAAAGTTTGACATTTACCACGTCTCTTTGTATTTTTATATTATATGGTTAATAAACTTACTATATACTTCCAAGTGAAACCCAAGTGGTTAATTAATGATAAAACTATCATTATATAAGTCTTTTGACCTAACATTAGATTTTTAGGAATATAATATCAATTAATAATATAATATTTGTTTTAAAATTTCTTTTATGTCAATTTTGACACTATTTGGTATTTTGTTTTTGATAAATTCATAACTGAATTATTACTTCGAAAAAAATTCATCTAACCAACCCTAATATGTCATATTAACCTATAAAATTAGTTTAATTCATAAAAAGTCTCAAATTACATTTATTTGGGTATTTATAATATCAATTATTTTAATATTTCGTTAAATAGTTAATTACTGCATCATCATTGTGTGATAAGTAAATTAAATTATTTAATGTCTAAAAATTATAAATAAAATACCATTATGTATTAAATCTTATAAGGTTTCTAATGAATATTTATAATCGAATTTATCTTATGTATAACCCTATATTAAAAATGTTTTAGTTATTAAACTTTGATTTTAACTCTTTTAGCTCTTCTTTGAATTAAATAATAATAAATGTCCTAATCTAATCCAAGTGGATCAAATAGGTTCATATTTTATTCCTAAGGTTTTTTTTGGTCGAATTATACTTAGAAAATAGAATTATGACATGTTTTAGGGTAATAATAATATCATTTTTACCCTTAATTACCCTATTTACTTTTAACTGTGGAAAATAAAAGTAAAAAGTTACTATTCACCAAAAAATTATTTTTATCTTATTGAACCACATTTTACTCCTGGATATTAACTGTGTCTCTCGGATTTTTGAAATTCCACACATAGAAGTGGTAAAATTAAGTTTTATGTGAATTTGCAAATTCTCCTAGGAGATGGGTAAAAGACGGTGAAAAGTTCAATAAATTATATATATATATATATAATTATTATAAACTGACTCCAATGAATTACATTGAACTTATATAGGTATTATGTATCTATTTTGACCTAAAATAAATTTAAATAAAATAAATAATTATTTAAATAAAAATTCGATTTTAAACTATAACTTAGTGTTTTTCACTATTCATCAAAAATTGAAAGTTTTCATAAAAATACCAAAAATTCACACTAAGCTAATTTCGATATTCCGAATCCAAAAATGAAGTCCATTTTGAAGGATAAAATTTATAAAATTTCAAAAAGTGGGTATTTCTATTCATAACAGCTAGTTTGATTGGTTGTGGTGTGTGTTAGAACTTGAAGTTGCATACAACACACGCTATTGTATTATTCAAAGAGAAGCGTACCGTGGAAGCTAGGGGTGTTACATTATCCCCTCCTTCAAATAATTTCATCCTCAAAATTTTTAGAATATTACTGCATAAAAATACTCGGGTGGTTCTTTATCATAAGTTCCTCGGGTTCCCACATTGCCTCTTCCATATTATGGTTTCTCCATAGAAATTTTATCAAACGAGTCATCTGGTTTCTCAGCACCTACTCTCTTGTATCAAGAACCTTGACAGGATCTTCGCAATAAGACAAATCGGGTTCCAGTTCTAATTCCTCATAGGTAAGTACATACGTTGGGTCATACATGTATTTTCTCAATAGTGATACGTGGAATACATCGTGAACTTTGGAGAGACTTGGCGGCATTTCCAAATGGTAAGCTGCAGACCCAATTCGTTCTAGAATTTCGAAAGGTGCGATGTACTTGGGACTCAATTTACCCTTCTTACCAAAACGTATAACAACCTTCCATGGAGATACTTTCAAGAAAACATGATCTCCTACCTGAAATTCCAAATCCTTCCTTCGGTTATCAACAAAGCTCTTCTGCCTACTTTGAGCTGCTTTGATGTGGTTTTGGATTACCTTCACATTTTTCATCATTTCCTCCACCAGTTCTGGGCCTATGAGTTTTCTTTCACCAACATCATCCCAACAGGTTGGTGTGCGGCATCTCTTTGCATATAATGCTTCATACGGTGCCATCCGAATACTTGAATGGAAGCTACTGTTATAGGAAAATTATACCAGAGGTAAATATTGATCCCACATACCTTGAAATTCAAGTGATCATGATCTCAACATGTCTTCTAAGGTTTGAATAGTCCGTTCTGATTGTCCATCAGTTTGGGGGTGGTAGCTAGTGCTCAAACGAAGTTTAGTATCCCAGGATTTCTAAAGAATTTTCCAGAATATTGATGTAAAATGTGGATCAGGATTAGAAAAAATTGATAGGGGTACTCCATGAAGTCTAACAACTTCATTAATATATAGTCTTTCTAATCGTTCAAGTGGTAAATATTCTCTTATGGCAAGAAAATGTTCTCACTTGGTAAGATAATCAATAATGACCCATATTGCATTGTTCCTTCTAGGAGTCTTTGGTAGTCCCATGTCAAATTCCATCATAATATTATCCCATTTCCACTCAGGTATGTGAAGAGGTTGCAAGAATCCTCCAAGTTGTTTCCTTCCAGCTTTCACTTGTTGACAAACCATACATCTTGACACAAAATCATCAATCTCCCTATTCATGTTGTCCAACCAAAAATGTTCCTTCAAATCTCTATACATTTTGGTGCTCCCAGGGTGTATAAAGAAATTTGAGCTATGAGCATCATCTAACAATTCTCTTTTTAGATCAGGTATATCCGGAACACAAAGTCTCTTCACAAATTTCAAAATTCCATCTTCATACACAAATTCACTCAATCTCCCATCATTTATAGCTTTAATATTCTTTTGAAACTCTTCATCACCGGTCTGAGAACTCTTTATCCTTTCTAGAAAAGATGGTTTGGCAACCATTTGAAAAAGTATTGATGTTTCACCTTCCATCATGATTCCCATATCCATATTTACTAGATCCATATATATAGGATCATTTTCAACTCTCATCTTGTTCAAAACTCCATGATTCTTTCTACTCAAAGCATCTGCTACCTTATTTGGATTCCCTAGGTGGTAGTGTATAGTGGAATCAAAATCCTTTAGTAGTTCAAGCCATATCCTTTGCCTCATGTTGAGTTCTTTTTGTGAGAAAATATACTTCAAACTCTTATGATCAGAATATATCTCACATTTTTCACCATAGAGATAGTGTCTCCAAATATTCAAAGCAAATATTACAGATGATAACTCAAGATCTTGAGTAGGATAGATTTTCTCATGAATTTTCAGCTGTCGTGATGTATATGCAATAACACTATCATTTTTCATAAGGACACAACCAAGTCCTTTATTCGATGCATCACTATAATTAACAAACCCATAATTCCCCTATGGTAGGGTCAAAATAGGAGCATTGACTAATCTTCTCTTAAGTTATTCAAAACATTCTTCACACTCTTTTGTCCAAACAAATTTAACCCATTTACGTGTGAGCTTTGTTAATGGGTTAGCCAACCAGGTGAAATTTTGGACAAAATGCCGATAATAACCTGCTAAACCAATAAAACTGCATACCTCAGTTATACTCGTCGGTGCTGGCCATTCTTGGATTTCCTTGGTCTTAGAAGGATCGACAGAGATTCCACCTTGGAGGCAATAAGGCCAAGAAAAGAAATCTCCTGAATCCAGAATTCACACTTGCTAAACTTCCCATATAATTCATGTCTTCTAAGAGTCTTTAGGATAATACGCAAGTGATTTTCATGATCTTATTAGCTTTTGAAGTATACCAAGATATCATCAATAAATATGACCAAAAAATCATCGAGATATTCCTTGAAAACTCTATTCATTAGATCCATGAATACAGAGGGTGAATTAGTCAATCCAAAAGGCATTACTATAAACTTGTAATGCCCATACCTGGTTCAAAATGCTATCTTCGTAATGTCATCCTTCTTCACACACAACTGATGATATCCAGATCGAAAGTCAATCTTTGAAAAGTATTGATCTCCATGAAGTTGGTCGAATAAATCATCAATGCGAGGTAGGGGATACTTGTTATTTATTGTTATAGCATTGATCTCCCTGTAGTAAATGCACAAACTCATAGATCCATCTTTCTTCTTCACAAAAAGGATAGGGGCTCCCCATGGAAAAACACTAGGGTGAATAAACCCCTTATTACTCAATTCCTCTAGTTGTTTCTTTAGTTCCACTAATTCCACAGTGGACATTATATAATGGGTCTTCGATATGGGCCTTGATCTAGGAATTAAATCAATAGAAAACTCAATTTCTTGTTTTGGAGGATGTCTAAGTAAATCTTCAGGAAACACGTAAACATATTCTTTCACAATAGGTACATCATTTATTTGAAAATTCATTTCCTCACCCACAGTTATTTCATTCTCTTCCTCCCCAATAATTGAATTTAGTTGATCTACTGGGGGTGGATCTAGATAAGAATCAGGTGGTGACGATTCTGCTCTAAAGATAAGGTGTTCTTTATCATCGTAATCTAAAATCATAACCTCCTTATTCTTAGAATAAAATTTTGCATCATGGTCTAAAAGCCAATCCATACCAAGGATTATACCAAATTTGACCATGGGTATGATGATGAAATCAGCAGATAAAGAACATTTATATGCCCTAATGGGAACTGATTCACAAAACTTTGTAGCAATGATACTTCCCTTAGGAGTTTTGACTGAAAACTCCCTTGTTAAATCAAATTGAAAATATCTAATTTTCTTAGAAAACTGGGAAGATATGAAACAATGTGATGATCCATAATGAAATAATGCATTTTCTAAACTTGAGGAAACCATTAAATTACCTACCACTACGTCTTTCGGAGCTTCAACCTCAGCATTAGTGATCGCATAAGTTTGGACTTGATCCCTTGGAATTTTTTGAGGTAAGTTTCCCTAACGCTTAGGAAATTCATTTGAATAATGTACCATCTCCCTATAATTGTAGAATTGAACATTGGTAGCATCTTTCTTTCCCTTACAATCACCAGCAATATGGCCTTTCTGTCAACATTTATAGCATACTCTTTTTCCTTTTAGACAGGCACCTGGGTGCTTCCTTCCACAATTATCACAGGGTGGAAATTCAATTCTTCCCTTCTTCCCTATTGCCTTATTTCCTTTCCCATATTGTTCAGTAGATCTCTTCTTCTCTTGCTTTGATTTAAAGTTATAAGACTTAGAGAATTCTTTTTCTGTCTTGATAGCATGCGAGACAATATCTTCATATGATGAGAAGGATTGTGATACTAATGCTCGAAGAAGAAATGGTTTTAACCCATCAAATAAATGATCAATCTTACTTCTTGGGTTACGTATATAATCTGCTGCATGCCTCACTAACCTTGTAAATTTAACTTTATACTTTCCAACATTCTCATCCTCCTTTTTCCCCAGACTCAGAAATTGTCTTTCTATATCCGCTCAATGGTCATGAGGAAATTATTTTTCTAAGAAAATTTCTTTAAACTCCCTATATTCCATATTTTATACTTACTCATCATCCTTTGTGTTTTAAATCAATGACCACCATTGATCAACATCTCCAGTGAGGTGGTAAACTGCCATGATAACTTTTCCATTTTGCTACTCCCCAAAGTGTGGAATATTTTCTCTAAGGAATTTATCCATTGCACAGCCACTAATGGATTTGTACTCCCATTGAATGTCAGTGGTTTTTGCCTCATGAAGTGATCTAACATTGATCCTCCACACTCTGGATAAGGGTGCTCCATACGGGTAAGGTTATTATTCATAACCTGAGTGAGTTGTCCCAGTATGGGGCTAAGCTAATCAGTACCAGTTGTATGACCAACTCCACTATAATTATCTTGAACAGGAGGGAAATCCCTACATGGAGTGCGTGCATTGATACAGTTTCCATTCCTTCCACTAGGCGGCATTTCTAAACAATGGCAAACACTAGATTAGTTTATGAATCACAATACATAAATCCAAACTTGTAAAACACTTAACATAAATTGTACAGTTTATGGATATAATGCATAATTATAAAAAATGTTTTCTTTGAGTAAGTATATACTCATAAACCCTTCATAATGGTTTGTAAAGAAAATGAGAATTATCCTAAGCATATCCCTCGAGAGTGTCGTAACCAAGAGTGCAACAAGGTCCGTTGTCGTGCACTAGTTCCCGCTCGAGTCTAGCTTAAAGCGGTGTTTTTTAGGTTTTACCCCTAGGTACATCTGTGCCAGAGCATCCTCTACCTGCTTGTATCTAGACATAGATATATTGCTTGGAAAACTCACAAAATCTCTACAATACCAAAATTCTAGGAAGTTTTTCTATACTAATACTAAAAGTCTATCTTAGGGCTATGTGCTCTAATCAGAGTTTATCTAAATCTAGTTTCCAAGGTTTGTACTAAAATTCCTCTGATACCAACTGTAACTCCCCGAACCTAGTTACCCAAAGTTGGTGAATTATTACATAAAATTGGAATGATCACAAGGAAATCATGTCTCAAAAGACCGATCCGTTTAGTATTATTGGAAACAAGATTCATACATAAGTTCAACTTTACAGCTTGAAGAGAAATACAACAGGAATATATTTCATTAGAAACATCCAAGACTCCTAGATTATGCATGCAAGTCACTCATAAATAACTTCTTCATATCCTGGGAAAATGAAACATAAGAAAGGGGTGAGCTCAAATGCTCAGTAAGGGTAAGAAATACAGTGGAAAATAACATAAATATTAAGCATGGTGAATAATTGAAACCTCATGCCTTTACCAATAATAAACATGAATACTTTTATGATAGGAATATGAGCTGAGTAAATAATGCCATAATAAAACATAATCATGGGTATTATACTAGTCTAATGACCACATGAACCATCAATATTATTTTTATAATGAGGGAATGTATAATGCTGAACATTCTGAAACATTTTGTCAAGGCCTCGACCAAGACATCTAAAAATGATTAAAGCCTCAGCCAAAACCATATATCAAATTGGGAAAGGCCTCAGCCAATTCCACATCTAGTTGTCTCATGAGACCTACCGATGCATCGAGGAGCTATAGTGGGCTCCACCCATCACTTACTAAGTCCAATACATTCCTCATATGAAAAGGTTTAAACATATCATAAACATTCATATTAAAAATAGCATACAAAATGTAAATACTTTAAACATAAACCATGAATGGTATAAAAATAGCACATCCACAGTCAAACATATCACAAAACCTTCAATACAATATGGAAGTTTTGTATCATAATAAATCAACTTCAAATAAACTTAAAATCAATCAAAGGATGTTGACATAGATGAAATCAAAACCCTTTTTAGAGAAATTTCAATTTCTATTTTGAAATCATAATTATAAAGAAAACACTTATTTTGAAAATATTCTTATAAGCTTATAAGGGAAGCTTTAATGATGTTATAATGGTAGAAAATAGCCGCACCTGCCGCATAAGTTAAAAAAACATTCTTACCTTAAATTTGTCGAAAAGGTCAAAAAGTACCTTGTTTGGAAAATGATGGAAAGATTCCTTTCAAAACACATAAGGGTATAAATGAATTTAACTCATTGTCTAGTAAATAGTAAAAATGTTTTGAAATACATTTTTAAGAAACATGAATGTGAGTGATAAAGAGGTCCCAGTAGATAATTATGTATAAACAACCTCAGATAATGAAGATATTGTAGAATTAACCCTTACCTTGTACTTTTCATTAGTCAAGGGTAGGTTAACCTCTTGTATAATGGTGAAATAATTGTTATTAAATTATATAAGAATCATATACATTAATATGATATCATATATGATCTTTCAACATTGCTTTTCTAATAATATCTTAGTATTATTTTCATTTTGGGTGTTAACGGATTCGTTTTCCTTTATATTCTTTGTTATGTGAGTCATATTTGTTATGGATGGGATGTATATTATTAATATAAAAAATTATATCAAATATTTAAACATTATTTTTAATCATCAAATTAAAATTAGTCTTGAATGGATATGATGGGGAATGAATCTCATCGCGTTCGTGGAGACGGTAATCCGTACGTACGCACAAGCGACAATATCATTATTTTGATATTAAAATAATATATAATTTGATGGTATATAATATATACAGAATCATTATAATGTTATATTAATTATTTATATCAATTACACATCATTATTATACCCATCCAAATAATAATGTATTGAATAACAATTACACCACGACGTGGAGACGGTAAGCCGTACGTACGCACGTATGGTGACATGTCCTTCAAAGGATGGATAGAATAATGAATATGGATGTAACATATTTATAATAACATCACAGTATATAGAAGATACTAGAGTTATTATTTTATAATTGAAATAAAAAATAAAGAAGAAGTGGAAGAAGAAAAGAACTAGAAAGAGGGTGGTGAAATTATTACCTCTTCTTCGGGTTCTTCTATTAGATTTGATCAAAAGGGCTCCTTAAGTTGGATTTCTGACTAAAGGAAGGCCTCTAGGATGAATTGGGAGAATTTGAGAGGATATTTGGGAAGGGTTTGGCCGATCCAAAAGGCTTTGAATGTTTGAATTAGAGAGAAGGGGGAGTTCCGTTTTATAAGAGGGGTGAGGGGCACCTTAGGAAAAGTTAGAAATATTATTTTATAATAAAATTATTTTCAGTTTCTAATGGCTCCAAAATGGATTATTTAAAGGATAAGGTGGGGATGGTTCGAAAACCATTCAACCAATAAGTTTTAGACAGGTTTGGGTCACTATATTAACTTTATCTTTTAGATTTAACTCTTAGTAAAAAAGTTTGATATTTACCATGTCTCTTTGTATTTTTATATTATATGGTTAATAAACTTACTACATACTTCCAAGTGAACCCAAAGTAGTTCATTAATGACACACATATTATTATATAAGTCCTTTGGCCTAACATTATATTTTTAGGAATAGAATATCAATTAATAATATAATATTTGTTTTTAAAACTTTTTTATGTCAATTTTGACACTATTTGGTATTTTGTTTTTGCTAAATTCATAACATCATTATTACTTCGAAAAAAATTCATCTAACCAACCATAATATGTCATATTTACCTATAAAATTAGTTAAATTCATAAAAAGTCTCAAATTACTTTTATTTAGGTATTTATAATATCAATTATTTTAATACTTCATTAAATAGTTAATTACTGCATCATCATTGTGTCATAAATAAATTAAATTATTTATTGTCTAAAAATTATAAATAAAATACCATTATGTAGGAAATATTTTTAGCTTTCTAATTAATATTTATAATCTAATTTATCTTATGTATAACCCTATATTAAAAATGTTTTAGTTATTAAACTTTTATTTTAACTCTTTTAACTCTTCTTTGAATTAAATAATAATAAATGTCCTAATCTAATCCAAGTGGACCAAATAGGTTCATATTTTATTTCTAAGGTTTTTTTTGGTCGAATTATACTTAGAAAATAGAATTAGGACATGTGTTAGGGTAATAATAATATCATTTTTACCCTTAATTACCCTATTTACTTTTAACCGTGGTAAATAAAAGTAAAAAGTTACTGTTCACCAAAAATTAGTTTTATCTTATTGAACCACATTTTACTCCTTGATATTAACCTTGTCTCCCTGATTTTTGAAATTCCACTCACAGAAGCGGTAAAATTAAGTTTTATGTGAATTTTTAAATTCTCCTAGGAGATGGGTAAAAGACGGTGAAAAGTTCAATAAAATTTTTATATATCTAAAATTATTATAAACTAACTCCAGTGAATTACATTGAACTTATATAGGTATTATGTATATATTTTGACCTAAAATAAATTTAAATAAAATAAATAATTATTTAAATAAAAATTCGGTTTTAAACTATAACTCAGTGTTTTTCACTATTCATCAAAAATTGAAAGTTTTCAGAAAAATACCAAAAATTCACCCTAAGATAATTGTGATATTCCGAATCCAAAAAATGAAGTCCATTTTGAAGGATAAAATTCATAAAATTTCAAAAAGTGGGTATTACTATTCATAATGGCTAGTTTGATTATTTGTGGTGTGTGTTAGAACTTGAAGTTGCGTACAACACATGCTACTGTATTATTCAAAGAGAAGCGTACCGTGGAATCTTGGGGTGTTACACTAACCCTGGTCTCTATCCCTGCATGTTAGTCAAAATAATTATACATATACTGACACAATAACATGCCTTTTTTAACTAATTAATGACAAAAAGGGATATATCATGAAAATAGAGAAACTATCTGGATTAAATAGCACAATTCAAGGCATTAAATTAAAGAACTACTATGAATCACAATAATAGGTATATATATGGTATTTTAACCTACATTCCTAATAATGATGCATGAAAACACCCCCAATCTCATAAAAATAGCAAAAATAATTCCATCCATGGTAACTTGGATGTCTTTCATGCATGTGTTGGCCAAGCACATGGAAACTCCCTTACCCGAGACCCACACACCTATATCCTATCCACCATGTCCCATGTTAGTCTAAAAAGAAAAGAAGAAAACTAGTTCTTTAATACCATTTTTTAACACCCTAACAAGAACCATAGGGTCTGAATCAAAGGGTCACATAACCTCATTCATGCCTCCCCATATGCAAGAGGATCCTGACTAGTAGTGAGGGTCTCAGTCTGTCATTGGAGAGACTATACCCTCAGTATCATGTCATAGAAAAAATAATACATAGTAAACAATATAATAAATAACTAGAGTAAATATGGAGAAACTAACATGTCATACAAGTAACAGAACGAGCTCCCAAAGTGGAAATCCAAACTAGAGTAATAAGTGTAGATAAGTAAATAAATAAAAAAGTGAGGTACTCTGAAGTCTATATCAATCCACTACCAACTCCATGATCCTTTATTCTACTATCCACCATAGGTCCCTTTCCATTTTTAGATCCTTATTCATGAAATTTATAAGAATAATAATTCCCAAGTAGGGTGTGAGTGTAAGAATCATTAGGACACCACCAATGCATCCTTAATAAGTATACTCAAGTAAACAAGTACATACCATAAATAAAAAATAGATGCACAAGAAACATAAAAATCCAAAACCAAGAACACGTGTGCTGACCAATATACCATGAGTCCTGAATGTACCTACTTCAGATCCATGCTAGAAAAAATTACAAGGTATCAGGAGTAATCAAGTACTAGCCTCGAGGCTAATAGTTGTTCTGCTTATAATTGTGTGAACATAAAACTTGGAAGTTACTATAGACATCAAGTAAGTCATATCAACATTCACTAGGAATCAAGATCTACTCAACATCTTCTAGGCATCGAGTAACATGATCATTTTCATCCACTTGTCATCAAGTGTATCACACAACATCCATAAGGAATTTTCATATCCCTACCCTATGCTTAAGTCCATCATCACCATCCTTGAAAGTCATGAGCACTCCCCCTTTAAGGGATAAACATGTAATGAGGTTCCACTTGCCTTTGGATCTAATAAAAATACCAAAAAGGCACACATAACAGGGTATAACACACAATAAATCATAACATATCATTATAAGTAAAGTAACAACATATAATACATGTGATCAACATCAAACATAAACAATAATTCTACGTACATACTCATGGAATCAAATATCATATAAGGTTATCATGGGATACAAAAAAACCCACACAAGATCATAATCAAGAACAAATATTAAGTATGAAAACACAAGTGTTATATCATGGTAACAAGTGTATACAAGATCCCCAAAAGGTAAGGAACTTATTATCTCAAAGTCATCGATGACAAAATCCAGGATAAACCACCCCATGTGGTTCAAAAGTTGGAGTGGAAACCTTTACAACTATAGCATCCATGACCTAATTATCCACCCAAACAATGCTTTTGGTCTGGGTACCACTGGCCTTAGGCACACCTCCCCAAATGCCAAAGGCTGCCGACTAGCAGTGAGGGTGTAAAGAGGAAAAAATGGGGAGGCTATACCCTTGAGGGATAATATAATAATGTGTTCCAATACATATATATAACACGAAATGGAAGAAAAGTCTCAAAACATACCTTCTAATGGAAGAATCATAATAAATAACATATAATAGTGGAAGAAAAATACAACACTATCCATAGAAATAATTAAACATCAAAACATTCCACTTGCATTTGTAACACCCCGAGTTTTTATGGACCTTTTTTTTCTCGAAAAAAATTAATTTTCATTTATGTGTTGTAATAAAATAAGTCAAATATTGCTTTTACAAGGCACCAAATTGACATATATTACATGTAACATCGACTTGGTTTACATTATATGCAACACTTACTTGGTATATATTACACACAACACTAAGTTTCTATGAAATATCATTTTATTGTTATAATTATTTAAACAAGATAATTATAACCTAGTCATTAAACTTAGTAATATGAATAGTAATAAATGTTTCTAAAATATTTTTTATAATGGATTTATATAAATAAAACATATTTATAATGAAAGATATTATTTTTGGTAAGGTCTTTACATGTTTTAAAATATTATTTTCTCAAATGAACTGCTTTTAATGTCCTTCGGTGAAAAATAATAAAATTAATTTTAGATATATTTAGAAATTTAATTTGATAAAATAAAATTTATTTTCAAATTTATAATTTCTAAATTATCTTATGGGGAATTTTTGTGATTTTTATGAGAAACATTATTTTTGGATGAATAGTGAAAAATACTGAATTTTAATTGAAAAATACCTTTTCATCTAATTTATTTATAAGATTAAATTATATTTTAATTTGGTTCAAAAGTTTAATAATATAATATTTTTATAAATAAAACCAATTTGGGTCATTGGAATCAATTTCACTTTGAAATTGAATATAAAAACATAGAAAACTTTTGAACGTTTTTACTTTAAAAACCTGCATTGTCGACCCGACTGCGAGATTAAATTTAAATTAATTTCTGTCACTTATGTGATTGGAATTTGTAAAAATTTCTTCTATATTTTTAATAATCATAATTTATAATTTATAATAAGTTCAAATTAGTTTTTAACAAAAATATTAGTAAAAGTGATTAAAATTAATTTCAACGATTAAGAGAAAAATTAGGTTATCAAAAGACTAAACCTTAAATTTATGTAATGACCTAGGTATTTATAGAATAATAAATTTTCTTTTATATTAATATTTATGAATATAATAATAATTTTATGTTAAAGGGGAAATTTTTTCCGATAGCGTACTCGACACGTAAGGACAGGTTTCTCCGAAATCTTACGCTGCACACAACTTTGAGTTATACTGAAAAATAATACAATAATATTATTATTATTTTAAATGGTAGTTAAAGACTAGCTGTTGGAATGTTGGGAATTAATAGTATCAAATAAATTTTAAATATGGTTTACACATGTTTAAATAATGATTCATTAGTAACCAAATTTATTAGAAATGGAAATAAAACCCAATTGAATATAAAGGATGTATTTTTATGAAAACCGATTTAAAAGAGAATAATTATGTTTATAAAATTATATCACTCTTTATGGATTTTTATTTAACAAAAAATATATGTTATATATTCAATGTAGTGTTTAAATTCATCTTATATGTTTTCTAGATATGATATAAGAACAAATTCAATTTTTCATATAAAATAAGTATTTTTCTAAAAATGTAGTTTTACCGCCTTTTGATGAAGAACCCTTTTTAAATTTAATTTTGGACATATTTATATGTTATATTTGAAAAAATAAACTTCTTATTTAGAATAGAGACATCAAAATTTACTTTGGATGAATTTTTGATATTTTTCTGATTAATATCATGTTTTAATGAATAGTAAAAATACGCTAAATTTTAATTGAAAATAACTTTTTTCCATCAAGATAATTTATATGGTTAAATATTATTATTTAATGGTTTTAAAGTACAAATGGAATATATTTTTATCATTTAATCCATTTTTGTTCATTGGAAGTAATTTCAATTTGAAATTGCATATAAACACATGTCAATCTTTTGATAGTTATTACTTCTTAAAAACCCGCTTTTTGGTTTTGACAATGGGAATTAATTTTAAATTAATTACTAAAACTTATGTGTTTTGAATTTGGAAAAATGGATTCCATATTTGGAATCATAAGGTCAAAATTTTGTGAATAGGTACCTTTTATTTTTGAACATTATGAATAGTAAGTTCAGTAATTAATTTATTTACCATGGTTAAATGGAAAACATGGTAAATAAGGGTTAAAAATAATATTATAATAATATTAAACTACCCTAAAATGTGTCATAATCATATTGTATTAGATATTTAAAACCATGGAAATACTTGGGTTTATTTGAGGTCCCCATGGATGTAACACCCCAAGCTTCCACGGTACGCTTCTCTTTGAATAATACAGTAGCGTGTGTTGTACGCAACATCAAGTTCTAACACACACCACAACCAATCAAACTAGTCATTATGAATAGTAATACCCACTTTTTGAAATTTTATAAATTTTATCTTTCAAAATGGAATTCATTTTTGGATTTGGAATATCGAAATTAGCTTAGGGTGAATTTTTAGTATTTTTCTGAAAACTTTCAATTTTTGATGAATAGTGAAAAGCACTGAGTTATAGTTTAAAACTGAATTTTTATTTAAATAATTAATTATTTTATTTAAATTTATTTTAGGTAAAAATAGATACATAATACCTATATAATTTCAATGTAATTCATTGGAGTCAGTTTATAATAATTTTAGATATATAAAAATTTTATTGAACTTTTCACCGTCTTTTACCCATCTCCTAGGAAAATTTGAAAATTCACATAAAACTTAATTTTACCACTTATGTGAGTGGAATTTCAAAAATCCGAGAGACATAGTTAATATCAAGGAGTAAAATGTGGTTCAATAAGATAAAAATATTTTTTTGGTGAATAGTAACTTTTTACTTTTATTTACCACGATTAAAAGTAAATAGGGTAATTAAGGGTAAAAATGATATTATTATTACCATAACACATGTCCTAATTCTATTGGCTAAGTATAATTTGACCAAAAACAACCTTATGAATAAGATATGAGCCTCTTTGGTCCACTTGGATTAGATTAGGACATTTATTATTATTTAATTCAAAGAAGAGTTAAAAGAGTTAAAATCAAAGTTTAATAACTAAATTTTTTTAATATAGGTTTATACATAAGATAAATTCGATTATAAATATTCATTATAAAGATAAAAAGATTTCCTACATAATGGTATTTTATTTATAATTTTTAGACATTAAATAATTTAATTTATTTATGACACAATGATGATGCATTAATTAACTATTTAATGAAATATTAAAATAATTGATATTATAAATACCCAAATAAATGTAATTTGAGACTTTTTATGAATTAAACTAATTTTATAGGTTAATATGACATATTAGGGATGGTTAGATGAATTTTTTGGAAGTAATAATTCTGTTATGAATTTAGAAAAAACAAAATACCAAATAGTGTCAAAATTGACATAAAAGAGTTTTTAAAACAAATATTATATTATTAATTGATATTCTATTCTTAAAAATATAAGGTTATGTAAAAGGACTTATATAATGATAGGTGTATCATTAATGAACCACTTTGGGTTATCTTGGAAGTATATATTAAGTTTATTAACCATATAATATAAAAATACAAAGAGACATGGTAAATGTCAAACTTTTTAACTAAGAGTTAAATTTAAAAGATAAAGTTAATATAGTGACCCAAACCTGTCTAAAACCTATTGTTTGAATGGTTTTCGAACCATAACCACCTTATCCTTTAAATAATCTATTTTTGAGCCATTATAAACCGAAAATAATTTTATTATAAAATAATATTTCTAGCTTTTCCTAAGGTGCCCCTCACCCCTCTTATAAAATGACACTCTCCATTCTCTCTAATTCACACCTTCAAAGACTTTTGGCTCGGCCAAACCCTTCCCAAATATCCTCTAAAATTCCCTAAATTAATCCTAGAGGCCTTCCTTTAGTCAGAAAAACAACTTAAGAAGCCCTTTTGATCAAATCAAAAGGAAGAACCCGAAAAAGAGGTAATAATTTCACCACCCTCTTTCTAGTTCTTTTCTTCTTCCACTTCTTATTTCTTTGTTATTTCCATTATAAAATAATAACTCCAGTATCTTATATATACTGTGATGTTATTATAAATATGTTACAGACATATTCATTATTCTATCTATCCTTTGGATGACATGTCACCATATGTGCGTAAGTACGGCTTACCATCTCCACGTCGTGATGTAATTTTTATTCAATACATTATTATTTGGATGAGTATAATAATGATGTGTAATTGATGTAAATAATGAATATAACATGATAATTATTCTGTATATATGATATACTATCCAATTATATATTATTTTAATATCAAAAGAATGATATTGTCTCTTGTGCGTACGTACGGATTACCGTCTCCACGAACACGATGAGATTCATTCTCCATCATATCCATTCAAGAATAATTTTTATTTGATGATTAAAAATAATGTTTAAAGACTTGATATAATTCTATATATGAATAAGATACATCCCATCCATAACAAATATGACTCACATAACAAATAATATAAAGGAAAACGAATCCGTTAACACCCAAAACGACAATAATACTAAGATATTATTAACAAAGCAACATTGAAAGATCATATATGATATCATATTAATGTATATGATTATTATATAATTTAATAAAAATTATTTCACCATTATACTGGAGTTTAACCTACCCTCAACCAAGGAAAAGTACAAGGTAAGGGTTTATTTCACAATCTCTTCATTATCCAAGGTTGTTTATACGTAATTATCTACTGGGACCTCTTTATCATCCACATTCATGTTTCTTAAAAATGTATTTCAAAACATTCTTAATATTTTATAGACTATGGGTTAAATTCATTTATACCCTTGTTTGACTTTTTATAAGATGTTTATAAAGGAATCTTTTTGTTGTTTTTCAAACAAGGTCCTTTTTAACCTTTTTGACAGAATTATGGTAAGAATGTATTTTTTTAACTTATACAGCAGGTGCGTCTATTTTCTGTTGTTTTAAAATCATCGAAGCATCCCTTACAAGTTTATAAGAATATTTTCAAAATAAATGATTTCTTTATAACTATGATTTCAAAATAGAAAGTGATATTTCTCTAAAAAGGGTTTTGATTTCATCTATGTCAACATCCTTTGATGGATTTTAAGTTTATTTGAAGTTGATTTATTATAATACAAAACTTCCATATTGTATTGAAGGTTTTGTGATATGTTTGACTATGTATGTTCTATTTTTATACCATTCATGGTTTATGGTTAAAGTATTAAAATTTCATTTGCTAGTTTTAATACGAATGTTTATGATATGTTTAAACCTTTTTATATGAGGAATGTATTGGACTTAGTAAGTGACAAGTGGAGCCCGATATAGCTCCTCGATGCATCTATAGGTCTCATGAGACAACTAGACATGGAATTGGATGAGGCCATTCCCAATTTGATATATGGTTTTTGCTGAGGCCTTAATCATTTTTAGACGTCTTGGCCGAGGCTTTGACAAAATGTTTCAGAATGTTCAGCATTATACATTCCCTCATTATGGAAATAATATTGATGGTTCATGTGGTCATTCGACTAGTAAAATAACCATGATTATGTTTTATTATGGAATTATTTACTCAACTCATATTCCTGCTATAAAATTATTCTTGTTTATTATTGGTAAATGCATGAGGTTTCAATTATTCATCATGCTTAATATTTATGTTATCTTCCGCTGTATTTCTTACCCTTACTGAGGGTTTGTGATCACCCCTTTCTTATGTTTCATTTTACTAGGATATAAAGAAGATAGTTATGAGTGAATTTCAGGCATAATCTAGGAGGATTGGATGTTTCTAATGAAATATATTCGTGTTGTATTTATTTTCAAGTTGTAAAGTTGAACTTATGTACGAATCTTGTTTCCAATAATACTAAACTGATCGGTCTTTCAAGACATGATTTCCTTGTGATCATGCCAATGTTATATAATAATGCACCAACTCTAGGTAACTGGGGTTGGGGCGTTATAATGGAGCCACTTGGGTGTGATAATGACATGTTATAATAATTAATTTAAAGTAAAGAGAAATATAACATAAACATGTATCTTTTACTAATTTTTTTATACGGGGTTATATAAATGATCTATTTGACTATAAATATTTATTAGAAATATAAAAAAATTTCCTACATTATTGTATTTTATTTATAATTTTTAGACATTAAATAAATAAATTTAGGTTTGATACAATGATGATGCAGTGACTGCTTCATTAATAAAGGATTTAAATAAATTATATTATAAATGATAAAATAAATGTAATTTGGTTATTTTGATGTCATCCAAGAATTTTATGTATTATATTGACATATTATATTTTCTTTAATTTCTTTGGTTCGAAGTAATCAGTTTGTTATAAATTTATAAAAAATTCAAGTATGAATAGTGTCTAAAATTGGCATAATTTATAACTTAAAATATAAAATAGTTTATTAAATGATATTAAATTCCTAAAAATATAAGATTTGTAAAAATGGTTAATAAAAGTAGAAATATTTCATAAATGACATTTTTTTGAGTCTTTTGACATGATATGGTAACTACATTAACCCACAATGTGTAAATAACATGACATCACTACAAGATTAAAATGGGTAAGATAAGTGTTAAATCAAAAAGATAAGGATAAAAAAATATTGAAAACTTGTCTAAAAATTATTGGATGATGGGTATTATAACAAAAATCATCTTATATTATAATTAAATGCGTTTTAGACCATTTTTAATCTAAATTGAATTTATAATAAATTAATATTTCTAGACTTTCCTAAACTACCCCTCCTCCCTCTTATAAAAGGACACTATGTCTACCCACATACTCACGCATCTCAATCCCCTTGGATCATACAAATTCTTCTCAAATAAGCTCCCAAAATCCCTACCTTCCTCCTATAATCCTTAACTTGGGGCATAAGTCAATTCAAGAAAGCCTTTTGGCTCAAATCAAAAGAAGTTACCCGATTTAGAGGTAACATCTTCTCTCAAGTTCATTTCCTTTATTTTCCTTCTCCACTTCCTATGATCTTATTATTCTTTTATTATATAACAAAAACATTATCCTCAAAATGCTATGATTTTTTATGAGAATTATATGAACTACAATTACACACAACTTCATCTAATGGATATGAATATACTATTTCTATGTGCGACGAACTACTGCCTCACAAAATGATGATTGTTCAATTTTCCCCTACCACCTATCATGGTGGCCATTATGATGGAACTATATTTATATATTATATATATTATATTTATATTATCTCTATAAATTTTTTTATTTACAACATACCTTTATGATTTTCATGATGTGTAAACACGATAATTTTATTTGACGAAGTGCGGACTACCGCCCCCTCAAAGTGATATGACTCATTTATGCCCTACATGGAACATATAAAGAATAATTTTAATGAACTTATGTAACATATATAAAAAATATATTATATTGGAATTATAATATACCTATGTATCATTAAGTTTTCATTCCTTTAATATGACAAAGAAATGAAAGTAGCATTCATGTGTACGTATGACCTACCGTCTCTATGAACGGTTCATTTCATTTCTTATATCCAAATGTTATGGAATATTATAAATAAATATATATTTTATATATATTATATTAAATCATGAATCATATTCTTGAGATTATTTAATTTTTACTATAATGAAAACTTACATCAAAACAAGTTCATTTTTGACTCAAGTACCGAATATCAAAAAAACGTCTGATATGAACATAAATAATTATGTAATTTTTATAACATGGTAATAAGTGATATAAAAGGAATAATAAAATTGAAAAAAGTTATAAATAAATTATAAATTAACCTAAGTTTATTATTTATGAATATAATGATTATCTGTGATGAGTTGGACTCCAGGTAAGGGACTTCGTCTCAATCCCCTTTCATTGAGAAATTTCCTGATAATATCCACCTCTATTATTTTATAAGATTAATCTACATCCACAATGACATTTAATATCCATATTTTATCTATACTAATGTTATTTATTAATTCATGGAGATTAAAATTTAAATGTTCAAAGTGGTATGAGACACCTTGAACATTTAAAGATTTAATTATCAAATCTTTTTATTCATGATATTAATTTATATATTTATTTATATGGATATAAACGGATTAAAAAGGAAATTTTATGTATATAAAAAATTTCATTAAAATATTTCAAAAGGAATATTTTTATACAAAGTATTTTACTTTCTTTACAAAACGAAAAAAAGAATGTTATTTGTTTTAACATATACGATCATAACGACTTCTCTGCTACTGTAACCATTATTGGATATTTGGATTCCTCTATAAGCCTTAACATATTTTAAATAAATACCTTATTCCTTTATTTGGGTATATTGGTATTGAAAATGGGCACTTAAATGAAAATTTCATTTTTATATGGAAATGTTTTTCATATGGTGTTAGATGAGTTTTTCAAAAGGGTTTTGTGATGAAAATGTTTTTGAAATGGTACTTGAGCATTATATGAAATAGGTGAGACTGATATAGCTTACACAAAGAGTTAATCCCCATTATATCTCATGGGTGAGCCCGAAATAGCTTATACAAAGGGTTGATCCCCATTTTAACACACGAGTGAGCCCATTATAGGTTATAGAAGGGATGATCCCCATTATAGCTCATGGGTGAGCCTGATATAACTTATATGAAGGGTGATCCCCATTAAAGATATTGAATTTGGAAGTCAACCATATAGTTATTCCAATTGAATGGGATTGAAAGGGTTTTATGTATATTATGATCTAATTCACCTAAATGAGTTTTGATTGATTTCTATTAGTTTAATGTTTTTTATTTGATCAAAAAGTATGAGTGTTATTAATGTGAAAATGTTTTGTTTAGTAATCTCAAAAAAACATTAAACGAGTTACCATGTTTTAAATAGACTATTGGTTTTCTTTATTTTTATGTCCCTTGCTGAGATTTTTATGCTCATCCCAAGTTTTTGGAATGTTTTCCATAGGTTATAAGGATGTATAAGAGAAAGGAAGATGTCAAGAATATTTTTATCAAGAAAAAGAAATCATTTTTTATTTAAAGGGTTTCCTTTGGTGGAAAAGCGGATAATGAGTGTTACTTAACACATGTAATGTCTAGGTCTATTATGTAATAGTTATGGCCTAATTATCTAAAAATATAGACCTGAAAATATCTTTAATGTGTATTCTTGACTTGACTCAAGATTAAGTAATGATTAAGGCTAGGGCCTTATAGTTGGTATCAGAGGAAAGGTTTAAACAAATTTAGAGATTAAGATGTTTTCTAAAGGGTTAGGGATATGATCATGGGTTTATAATTTTAAGGTATATTATAAATTCAATGATTTATAAACCCATTTGAGGCTTATATTATTTCAAGGTTATTAATGGTATTTTTGGAGAAATTCACCTTTGAGGAAATTATGGCTTATTAGTTTTTGGGATACAAAATGTGAGATGTGAAATAACCTTTGAGGTTAAAACATGTTATGGTTATTTTTGAATATTTTATATCATTTTTTTAATGTTAGTAGAATTATTCAGTTTTTGAAAAAGGGTAATAAAAATACTGTGTGACAACCCATCACGTTGGACACAGATTTGGGAATCGAACCCACAACCAAAATGAGAATGAGATTTATTGCTTACCACTAGCCTATGTGAAGTCCTTGGTTAGTATGAATTAATATTTTTAGTTAAATGATTTTATGGATCAAGAATAATTTTATTTGAGAAAATTATGTTTTATCAAATAAATATCCTTTGTATAGGAAAATGATTTGGTGATTAAGTGATAAATGTCATTTTGGAAGACGTTCGCTGTTTTGGGAACACTATATGCCTAATTAAAATATAATACTATTATATTTCATATAAGGAGTAATGGTTGCATTTTATTTTGGAAGAATCTATGTTTTTATTGTGGACATATGAAGATTTGGGTTATTTATGGAAATGATTAACCTATCACGCAGAATATGTGACTAAGTCAATTACTTTTAAGGATGAGACTCTAAGAGTAGTTGATGTTATTTGGAGATAAATGTTAAGATTTGTCATGGAAGACTAAGTGATGAAATCCTTATGAATTTTGGGTTTCAATATTTGTTTGGATTACTTTGAATAATTTTAAACTGAATGGTCCTTGTTGAACTTTTGGGCGTTGTTTGTTGAATTTTGGATATTAAGAGTAATATTTCTTTTTATAAATGATTATCTTTTATTGGGGATTATATGATCTTGTTCTAACCATTTTATTATTGGTTAAAGTTTCAAGACAGGATGAATATATAGTTAATATTTTTTTGGTCTAATTGATTCTATAGAATTTTATTCTAGTGCTTCAAGTGTGACCAAGTCATCTTGAATTCTCATCGTTTTGAGAAAAGATCTGTTTGTGGTAGAAATTTATTAAAGGATGAAACTATACTTGAAAAGTATGTATATTTCCTTATGTTATTAGTAAATATCATAAATAAATTCCTAAACTTTATGAAAATTATATTAAAACAAAAACATTTCCCATTTACTTTTCCTATAGGGGAGTTAAATACCTTTTAACCCATCACAAGTTTATGGTTTTCTGGTAGTTAACTTTCTCCTGATCATGTTTTCTATCACTCTCCATCAGAACTTGATGGTTAGTTTTTCTTCCATATCCATGTTTTCCTACATGGAATCCTAGTATGTGTTATTTTAGGTGACCTTTTTTACTTCTCTTTCTTTCTTTTAAAGTGATAGTTTTATTGACACTTTTTCCGATGTGGGATTTTCAATAAAGTTTCTAAGCCTAATTTTAAAATTACAAGGATGCAATTTCCAGAAGGGGAAATGATGTAATGAACCAGGTATTTATAGAATAATAGTTTTTCTTTTCTATTAATATTTATGAATAATATATTAATTTTACATTAAAGGGTGAAGTTTTCCAATTGTGTACTTGACACACAATAACAGGTTTCTCCGAAATCTTACGTTGCACACAATTTAGAGTTATACTGAAAAATAATACAATAATAATATTAATATTTTAAATGGTAATTAACAACTAGTTGTTGGAATGGTGGGAATTAATATTATCAAATAAAGTTTGGAATATGGTTTACACATTTTTAAATAACGATTAATTGGTTACCAAATTTATTAGAAATGGAAATAAAACCCAATTGAATATAAAGGATGTGTTTTTATGAAAACCTATTTAAAAGAGAATAATTGTGTTTATAAAATCATATCATTATTAATGGATTTTAATTTAATGAAAAATATATGTTATATATTCAATTTAATTTTTAAATTCATCTTATATGTTTTCTAGATATGATATAATAACAAATTCAATTTTTTAGATAAAAGAAGTATTTTTCTAAAAATGCAGTTTTACCACCTTTTGATAGAGAACCCTTTTTAAATTTAGTTTTTGAAACCTTTATACATTCTATTTAAAAAATAAAATCCTTATTTATAGTTGGGACATAAAAATTTACTTTGGATTAATTTTTGATATTTTTCTGATAATTATCATGTTTTGATGAATAGTAAAAATACGCTAAATTTTAATTGAAAACAACTTTTTCCATCGAGATAATTTATATGGTTAAATAATATTATTTAATAGTTTTAAATTATAAATGGAATATATTTTTATCATTTAATATAATTTTAGTCATTGGAAGTAATTTCACTTTGAAATTGTACATAAAAACATGTCAATCTTTTGATAGTTATTACTTCTTAAAAACCCACCTTTTGGTTTTGACAAAGATTTTTTTTTTAAATTAATTACTGAAACTTCTGTGTTTTGAATTTGAAAAAATGGATTCTATATTTGGAATCATAAGATCTAAATTGTGTGAATAGGTACCTTTTATTTTTGGAAATTATGAATAGTAACTTCAGTAATTATTTTATTTACCATGGTTAATGTAACACCCCAAGTAAATAAAGAATATGGAATTTTCATATTTATCCATATTTGTGAATAAAATATTAATATGACTTTAAAGGGGACGCTATGCTCGATGGCGTACCCAACACGCAACAACGAGTTTCTTGGGAATCTTACGTTGCACTCTAATAATAAAATAATATTATTTTAAATGGTAGTTAACATGTACCCGTTGTATTGGCAGAAATGGATAGAAATAACTAAAATATGATTATATATGTTTTTAAATGTTTTTACATTTATCCAATAAAAGATAAAGGCTTAAAATACGGAAAGAATTCAATTTTAGGCGTATATGCCCTAGTTTTCACTAAAGGTTCACTTATCGGCTTTTGATGGAAAACCGTCATTAAATATAGTTTTGTTCACTCTTATACATTATATTGGACCAAATAAAACTCTTCTTAAGAATCGGGACATCAAAATTTACTTTGTGTAAATTTTTGGTATCTTTCTGATAAAGTTCATTTTTTTAATGAATAGTGTAAAATGTTGTATTTTAATTCAAAACCTCTTTTTAATCTAATTTATTTATATGATTAGATTAAATTTTGAATTGGTTTTAAAGTTAAATTATAATATATTTTTACCATTAAATCCAATAGTGGTCGTTGGAATTAATTTCACTTTGAAATCAGACTTAAACTAGTGTCAATATTTTGATACTTATTGTTTCATAAAAACACGCTATTTGCTCTGACATCGGGAATTAATTATTAAATTAATTAATGTGACTTATATGTTTTGAATTTTGTAAAATAGACTTCGTTTTTGAATTCAGAATATCAAATATAGCTTAGGGTGAATTTTTTGGATTTTTCTGAAAAACTTCAATTTTTGATGAATAGTGAAACCACTAAGTGGTACTTATAAAAACTGATTTTTTCCGTTTAAATGAAATTTCTCCATCTTTGTGTTTTGAATTTCAAAAATCCGACATAAATGGTTGTAATTAAGAAGTAAAATGTGGTTCAATGGGATAAAAATAATTTTTTTGGTGAATAGTAACTTATTAAGTTTTTAATCGCGATTAGAGGTAATTAGTGTAGTTTATGGTAAGAATAATGTTTTAATAAAATGAAATGACCTAGAAAAATGTAATACCCTCATTGGATATGTCATGGCCGACCAATACAATCCATGGGTCAACTTGGGGACCCCATGGAGCCACTTTGGTTGGAAAATGACATAAATATCTTTTTATTTAATGTTAAAGTAAAAATGACACAAACATGAGATATTTTACTAAAACAATTTTTACATGGGATTATACAAGTAATATTTTTGACTATAAATAGTAATTAGAAATCTAAAAAGATTTCCCACATCACAGTATTTTTTTTATAATTTTTAGACATTAAATAAATTAAATTATTTATGACATCATGATGATGCAGCGATGACCTCATTATTTAACGATTTAAATAAAATGGAAAGATAATGTAATATCTAAGACCTACACATGTACAAAACCTATTGGATGAGTGTATTTCGAACCCTTATCACCTTATCATCGAAATAAATCAATGTGGGACCTTTAAAATCTGAAACTCTTTTGAAAATAAAGTAACATTTTGTAACTTTACAAGAGTGCCCCTCCTCTCCTCTTATAAAAGGCCCCCACCTCTACCTCCTTACCCACACTCCCAAAGCCTTTGGATCAGCCAACCCCTGCCCATTTTGTCTCTCCACTTCCCTCTATAACTCCTTGAAGCCTAACTTTGGGCATAAGTCTTCCCAAGGAAGCCTTTGAGCTCAAACCAAAGGGAGTTACCCGATTTTAAGGTAATGTCTTCACTTGTGTCCTTTTGTTTTATTTTGCTTCTCCAACCCCCTAAACTCTTTTTATTCATTTATTTTGTAACAAATCAAGTATCTTCAATATACTAGTATGTTGTTATAATAAATATTAGAGCTACACTTACACACACCTACATCTAATGGTTAAAGAACATACTGTTTCCGTGGATGGCGAATTTCTGCCTCCCGAAACGATGATTGTTCAAAATTATTCTAACACCTTCAAAGGTGGCCATTAAGATGACACTATATTTATATATGATATCTAATATGTTTATGTTTTAATTAAGCTTCTGTATTTTTCATTTATGGCGTACCTTTATGGTTTCCATTATGGGTAAACGCGATATCTTCATTTAAGGAAGTGCGGACTACCGCCCCCTCAAAGTGATTTGATTCGTTAATACCATATGTGGTACGTATAAAGGATATATTTAATGATATTATATATGATACCATAATGGAATTAAAATTCTATTATGTATCATTATGTTTTAATTCCATTAAATATGAAATAGAAATGGAAGTAGCATTCATGCGTACGTACGACTTACCGTCTCCATGAACGGTACATTTCATTTCTTATCTCAAAATGTTATGTAATATTATAAGTACATATATATAATGGATATATATGTAATATATTACATCTAAATTATGGATATAATTATGGAATTATAACATATATATATCTCTCTCATTTTTTTTTAATTCCATTAATATGACAAAAAATGAAAGTAGCATTCATGCGTACGTACGACCTATCGTCTCCATGAACAGTGCTTTTCGTTTTTTATCTCCAAATGATATGAAATAGTATAAAATGAATATTTACTGGATATATATGATATTTTAATCATTAATACTATTCCGAAAATTATTTACTTATAACTACATGGGCAATCTTTTTTCAAACAAGTTCATTTTTGACTCATGTACCAAACATCGGCAAAAACGTCTGATATGAACTAACATTATTAAACAATTATTATAAAATTATAATATGTGATATGAACTGAATAATAATCTATAAAGGAGGTACTTAGGAAATTATTAATTGACCAAAGTTTATTATTGAGGAATATAAAGAAACGAACAAGACAAGTTGGACTTGAGGTAAGGGATCCTACTCCACTCTTTCTTTTTAATTACACTCTTTTATGTCATTCCTTTTAAAGATCATCTTTCTTGTTATTGGGATATAATTTTATATTACTATTACTGTAATTTTTATGTTCATGTGATGAGAGACCCTATTCTCTCTCACCAATCCATTTTGGAAGTTTTGAGTGGCGCCGTTAGGCTGCCGAATTTTCGTAAGAGATCTAACCTCTCTCTTTCTTTTTAAGTACTCTCCTTTATGTCACTTATTTTAAGATCCTCTTTGTTATGTTGGGGGATGTTCTTTTATATTACTCTTTCTATAAACTTTAAGTTAATATGATGAGATAACCTATTTTATCTCATCAATCCATTTTTGTAAGTTTTATGTGGCGTTGTTAGGCTGCCGAGTTTTCGTAATGGATTTTTCATCTCACATTTATTCCCATGAGATTTATGCTACATTTTCCATAATTTCATTTTAGTGGTGTATGTACTGCCCATTATTTTACTCATTGTGTAATATACTTTCTTTTATGAGTATTTACATCAATGTTGTATTGTCCTTCTTTCAAGAGGTGTATGTTTCGAAAGATACCCAAGTCGGTAAGGGAACCTTTCACCCTCCTCTTTTTAAAAGACTTCTTTTGTTGGGTCTTTTAATTTACATATTGTTATGTTGGGATATGTTCTCATATATCCTTATTGATTTAAATTTTATGTCCAAGTGATGAGATACCCTTTTTTTTATCTCTCATCAACTCATTTTGATATGACGCCGTTAGGCTGTCATGGGAACTTCTTAACCCAATTTCGATTTCTTTGGGTTCAACATGTAGTTATTGAATATGTCATCCTTTGAATATGTGTGAATGAACTTTGATTATTTTACACTTAATATCCAATTATATTTGGTGTATTCGTTTTTCACACATAATTATGTAATTGATTTATCCTTAAACCAAGGATATCGTCTTTGTAAGGGACTTCGTCTCAATCTCCTTTCATTGAGGCATATTCTGTTTTATACACAACCTTCTTTTATACGGTGTATAAACCCCTTTGACTTTTACATTTATTCAAAAGGAATCTTTTTTATACGAAGTGTTTATTAAATGAAAAAATGGAATGTTTTTGTCGTACGTATGCGGCGACAACGACTTCTCCACCGTCGTGACCATTATTTGAGTTTCGGTTTCCTCTACAAGCCATACCTTCTTTTTAAAAGAAAAATATATACCATGTTTTACTTTTCTTTTATTTTGGTATTGAAAATGGTTTTCATAATGTTTTTATTATATCAATGTGTTGTATTGATATCTTGTGATTGAAATGTGGAAATGTTATGTTTCCTTTATGCATGTTTTATGTGATACAATTATGTTATGGTTCTTGGGAATTATTATGAAGATGAGTGGTTCTGTGATAAAATAAGGGAGGGTGAGCCCGATATAGCTCTCTATTGTATTGGGTAACGCGAAGGAGTGAAACGTTAAGGTTTCTCCGAAGAGATTTAGGGAATATACTATGGTGGGTATTCCAAACATAACCAAGAGGGTTACTCCCTACGTAAGAATGTTATGAATGCCTCAAGTAACCTTTTATGTCTTATGATTTCTATGATTTATTCATGATTTGATGAGGTATGTTAAAGTGCCTATGTTTTATGGGTAAAGTATGATTTTATTCTTATGTATATATGAACTCATGTTTCCTTTCCATATTTTTATAACCCTTACTGAGCTTTTTATGCTCATCCCAAGTTTTTGAAATGTTTTTCACTGGTCAAGGGAAAGGTACATGATGTGATGATAGTGTCAAGGATGTGTCAAGAAAGAATCCATGTTTTATTTTCAATATGTTTCCATTGATGGGAAGAATGAATACTGTCTTTTATGTAACCACTTTGTTTAAATGTGGAATGTAATGCAAGTTTCATGATCTAATTCTCTAAAACTCTAAACCTGAAAAGATCCTCAATGTGTAATCTTGTAATAACTCAAGATTAAGTAAGGTTTAAGGCTGGGGCCTTATAGTTAAAGGGTAAATCTGGTAAATAAGGGTTAAAAATAATATTATAATAATATTAAACTACCCTAACACATGTCCTAATCCTATTGGATGAGATTTTTACTACCATGGACATCTTTGGGTCTATTTTAAGATCCCATGGAGCCACTTGGGTGTGATAATGACATGTTATAAGAATTAATTTTAAGTAAAGAGAAATATAACGTAAACATGTATCTTTTACTAAAACAATTTTTATATGGGGATATATAATTGATCTATTCAACTATAAAAAGTCATTATGAAGCTAAAAATATTTTCTACATAATGATATTTTATTTATAATTTTTAGATATTAAGTAAATAAATTTAATTATGACATAATGATGATGTAGTGATTGCTTCATTAATAAAGGATTCAAATAAATGATATTATAAATGTTAAAATAAATGTAATTTGGTTATTTTGATTTCATACACAAATTTTATAGATGATATTGAAATATTATCTTTGAGTTAATTCATTTGGTTCAAAGTAATCAGGTTGTTATGAATTTATAAAAAATTCAAGTATGAATAGTTTCCAAAATTGACATAATTCATAACTTAAAATATAAAATAGTTTATTAAATGATATTAAATTAATAAAAATCTAATATTCTTCCAAATGGTTAATAAAATTCTAAATATTTCATAATTTGTTTGGGTCTTTTTACATGATATGGTAATTACATTAACCCAGAATGTGTAAATAACATGATATCACTATAAGATTAAAAAGGGTAAAATATGGGTTAAACCAAAATGATAAGGATAAAAAATATTAACAAATTGTCTAAAAATTATTTGATGATGGATATTTGAACAAAAATCATATTATATTATAATTAAATGAGTTTTTGACCATTTTTAATAGAAATTGAATTTATAATAAATTAATACTTCTAGACTTTTCTAAAGTACCCCTCCTCCCTCTTATAAAAGGCCACCACCTCTACCAAGATACTAATGCTTCTAAAGCCCATTGTATCATCCAAATTATGCTCAAATAAGCTCCGAAAATCCCTCCCTTCCTTATAGAATCCTTACCTTGGGTATAATGGAATTCAAGAAAGCATTTTGGCTCAAATCAAAAGAAGTTACCTGATTTAGAGGTTACGTATTCTCTCAAGTTCATTTCCTTTATTTTCCTTCTCCACTCCATATGATATTATTATTCTTTTATCACATAATAAAAATAGTATAATAAATATACTAGGATGTTTTTATAATAAGAATTTTAACTACACTTACACACACCTCCATCTAATGGATACAAACATACTGTTTCTATGTACGACAAACTACTACCTCACAAAATAACGATTGTTCAATTTTACCCTACCACATATCATGGTGGACATTATGATGGAACTATATTTATATATTTATATATGATATATATTATATTTATATTGTCTCTATGATTCTGTAATTTTTCTTTACAACATACCTTTATGCTTTT